>JAJOOS010080323.1:0-32998 GCA_029582725.1 Solanum chiquidenum | reverse complement strand
TGATGTTTGTAATTGTATAAATTCGTTATTTCGAGTTTATACAAAAATAACTGAATTATACAAATGTACCCGCGAATTATACAAATCCGCGAATTATACAAATGAGGCAGCTTAAACTATAGCTACAACCCGTAAATATGCAAACTATAGTTATGAAGCATAATTAAATTTATTATAGTGGTTATTTGTGAAAGTTTCCCTTAAAAGATTGTTATTTAGGCAATCTCCTTGATTTGTTCAATTTTTCACAACTAATATCACAAGAAAAATAAGAAAGATCAATGTTTTGATTCTCGATTCTAATATTAAACGAGAGGTTATACCTAAATAGTATTTGGTACTCCTTCTGTCCCAATTTATATGACTCACTAGCTCTTACCTTTGATATCCATAAGTACCAGTAGAGGACCAAGAAACTACTCGACTATGTACATTTGTAATAAGACAATGATATTATTAAAACTTGCTTGGTATTCTACATGCACCATTACATGAACCAATACATTCGAAATAAGTGAATTTAAGTTCTATGCATTAACATCGTAAAATAAATTTGACACAAAAGTATAGAAAGGCAGCATAATTGCTAACAATGCTATCTGATATTAGTACATCCTTTTGCAAGAGTTGAATATTTTGGCACATACATTTACATACAGAGTCAACAAGACAACATAAAGCTTACAATCAAAGCCATGATATATTTCAATGAAGTTGTATATCGTGGTCATCAACTATCAAACAACCAAATCAAGCGTCAATAGACTGTTGATCTATGGTCAAGCCAAGTAGTTCCGCGAAGAAGGTATTGACAGGTGCAGGCCATTTATAAGATGACGAACCTTCAAAAGTAAAAATACTTGATGCATCGTCTTGCAAATCATGTAATGCCATGCGTTCCACGTTTAAAAAGCTCCCGTCTGTTGATGCATTCCCTGCTAAGTAAGGAACAACATGCTTTTTCATATCACTGGAAGAAATTTGGAGATGATTCCCGGCTACTTTGACATATTTCACCTTCCCAGCAACGTCCAAGGTTTTCAAACCGATCCAATCCTCAGTATAGAGCTGAGTCTGCCAAGCAAAAGGAAAAATCTCACTTGGTTGAGCTTGAAGCACAAATATACAGGAAAACAAAGTATCTTTTCAAATATTGTCAAGCATAGTTTTCGCGAACCTGAAATGCGACTAACTACTAGGATCATGTGGTACAGGGTAAAATGTAAGGATAGAACTATGGGAAAAAGAATGAGTGCAGGACAGATGTAAAACTTGGTTACAGTTGATTAGCAAGAAACATGAGAACAGACTCCACCAGGAAGTTGGACCAATTATTTCCGTTAATCATTAAACATAAAGAAAACAGGATGTCTAATATTACAGAATAGAAACTCTAGACGTAACTCCTTAGATTGACGCTAACCCTGACGACATGATTGAAATATAAAGGCCTAGTTCTAGATCAAAATCAATGAATTGATTCTAGTTTGATACATGTTGAATTGAAATAGTGAGGTTTTTGTACGTCTAATAGAGTCTACTTGAATAACTTTATGTTCTCTCTGGTAGCTTCTCATTTATGTGAAGTGGTTTACTTGCATTTTGTTTAAAATATGCAAATGCAAGACATAAATGGAAGAAAGACTTGATTAAAAAAATATAGAGGAGTAGAAAGGTCATGAAATTTTTTATCTTTGAATTGTTAATATATTGATCTCGAGCTTTCCATATTTGTTCTGGAATCACAATAAAACAGATTTTGAGCATCAATGAAGCTGAATCTCAAAGTCAAAGCCATGCACAGTATATTCAGGTTGAGCCAAGATTAACTAGATCTTAAAGTTTGGCCTGATTCACGTCTACCTAATTGCACAGAATCCAATCCTATGAAACTCTTTGCTAAACACCTTGATGGCAATTGTAGAAACACTTCAACGCCCTCGCCCTCTGGTTTTGACATTAATTATAAGTAGAAAAAAAAAGGTAGCAAACACGACCTCTACATAGTAAGTTTCCTTCTACCTATGTAGTCTATCCAGAAACACAAGACACACTTATCCAATTCTCAATGGTCACAGAATACGATCCTACAAACTAGAACAAGTAATCAATGGTAGATTATGGTATTTGCAGTATCCTCGGTACTATTGCACGATAGCGGAGGTAAAGAATACGAGAGGAGAGTGGGAGAGGGAGAGTGAACAAAGAAATTGATCACAGGCGAAAAAGTGTTTTTGGATTGGATAAGAGGGAGATCTAATCCCCTTTCAATGATAAGTGATGCAGGGATGGTTACTCATATGACTAATTGCAGGTTGGAGGTAGGAATCGTCAGAAAAGATACGTCCAAGTAAGGTGATAGTGTTTATGTTAAAGACTTGGGAGAATGGTGAGAAGCAAGGAGGTGGCGGTGTAATCCAGAAGTAGATATGTTGCCATCATCGGAACATTTAAGAAATCCACACATTTGGTTGCCATATTAACATTATTATCTGAAGCATGTCAAACCACAGCGAAAACAGTACTGGTGAAGAGCATTAACACCTCATTTGAACTTGTAGAGGAAGGAACAGGAAATATAGTATGAAAATAGTGCATTTGTCAAGGAAATGTTATATATACAGATACACAATGCACGTATTTGGTTCTTCTTGGATATCATACAAATGGAATTAAATAATATTGAGAGGGTGTCTTGTTTGCTGAAATGGCAGTAAAAAGTAATATAATTGAACATTTCTCTTAACCAGATTTCACATCATTACCTTCTGTGCTGGCACGATAGGTTCAAAGGCCCCATCTGGATAGTATCCAAACCAAGAAGTCTCCTTTGGTATCAAAACAGTATCATGTTCAAACTGTGAATAAGAAAGCAAAAGAACATTGGAAAGAAGAGTGTGATGTTACCATAGCTGCTGCAAATTGTGGCCATTTGACACAAACTAAAAGAAAAATAGAATACAATGGCAGGACTGACAAACCATGATAAGGACAAGATTCTCCAAGCTGCTGAACCGTTTCTTATATGTGGAATTTCGATGACTGGGGATTTCATTGTTAAGCTTTGGGAGAAACCGGCAGCTTTTCATGTACCCAGGAATATTCTGTGAAGAGAGAAATACAAGTTACGCTTCCAAACCTGAAAGATTGGTAAATAAATTTGTACCTACCTACGCCTCCAGGAGAAAAAAAAGTCATACGAAGTTTCAACTTCCAAAAGAAGGAAAACCAGATTAATTTACTTTTGATACCCTAGTTTTAAACACACAGAACTTGACATTTTTGTGGCACTCACAGCAGCAGTGCCATCCTTCTTTTAGCATTTCTTTCTACATCCAACTGCACTATTCTTTGATTTCACTTCAGAAGAACAAATACATCTTAAATGAAATGGAAATCACAAAATAAAACAAACAAGAATTAGTTAATGAATGGTTCTAATATTCTTTTCCCTTGTCTTTGCTTCATCCACAACCTACCTAAAGTCCCAAAATTCAGCAGCCACCAGCTGCCTCACCCTCCTTGAATTTCCTGACTCCCATATTACCAACCCCTGTTTACTGAAAAAGACGATACCAGCACATGTGCATACAGATAGTCAAAAGCACCTATTCACACAGTAGTCCTCCCCACTTCATCTGTCTCTATCACGATGTCTTAATCACACACAGAGAGCACAACCAAGAACATAGAAAATGCAGAGGAATCGTATTAACCATTTTCTTCTGATAAAAGCACAAATGAAGGTTCTACCTTCCCTATTAATCCCATTCACTCCTATCCCCTATCCATTCAAACCACAACCGATGCAGTTAATTCTTCTCTATCCTTCGATGAACCTACATACAACCACTTCTTTCTCTTCAAACAATAAGTGGTATAAAATAGAGAAACAGAGAACAAGACATCTAGATCAGATAGGATGAGCGTTATGAATTTTCAAGTAGTGAGCTTTGTCCCTTATCAAAGTTGTAATCTTTTAACTGTCACAAGTCTTTATGCCGATTTGAATATGATTTTACACAGTCCACTCCCATTGAAATGCAGAGAAGAAGCATACTTGTGAAATTGATTTTACAGTCCACTCCCACAAAATGCAGAGAAGAAGCTAATGTGGAGCCACTAAAAATTGTAAGGATTGTTTGCTCAGCACCTTATGACATTAAGTAATGGGGAATGCAGTAATAATGCCACTTACATTTGGAAGCTTGAGATAACCACTAGGAGCCAAGTGAGCCTGCAATTTAAATATTTATCACTCCAAGGAAGCATGTCAAACATCCCTTGGTAAATAAAACAAAATCAGAACCTCGTAATACCTGGACAAAATCGGAGTAGATCTCTGACTTGATTAGATTATCAGCAATTATGCAAAAAATTCCAGACTGCAAAATGAATAATGAGATCAGCAACAATGCAAAAACACATCAAGGGGAATTTACATGATTTGGTGGTCAACCTTGTCACCCCCCTGCTAAATCATACTTTGGTCGTATTTCCCCTCAATAATCATCATCAAGAAGCTAGAACACTGCCTAGGATGCTTCTATTGACTTTTCCCAAAGTAAGTAGGAAGAGGACCTCATGAAAGAACAGTGCTAGCTCACAGAGCAACGCCAGCAACAGTAAGAAGATAACCAAAAAAAAGTCTTACATAATTGTCTGATCCAGCACCCAAAAACTACCAAATAAACTTGTCTTATTGAAGGATAAATAGCAAATGATGGTACAAAATATACAAACACTTACACCACAGAGAGGAACTGAAGCAGTGCCAGCATGAGGTCCTCCTAAGGAAATCAAATTCTTAACCTGTCATGGCAATGAGCACAAACATTTATTATTAAAATTCCTCAAGTACACCAAACATAAGGACTAGACAGACGACAACAGTAACATGTGGAATCAATAATACAAAGAAAATCCACGTGAACACTAAGAAATTCAACGTTTCTCTCCTGGATTTGTCCTATTTCCTTCTTTGGAAAACCTAAACCCAAAACTTCCCACTCAACATAAATTCCAGAGAGAATGCAGATTAAAAGGTTGGAAAGCTACATATTTGACCCCATCAACCCTTTAGGGGGTCAATAAAATATATCCATATGCATATCCCATCATACGAGTAGGGAATCCTTACTTCACTAACAATTAGAGGTTGTGTTATAGAATAAATAGGAGAGCCCAGCCCAAAAGGGTGACCTAATTAGGTGGTAGCCCATTTAACCAATAAACCCATTAGTATTTCTCTTTTTAATCAATGAGGGATAATTGGCACACTAGGTTGAAGGGATGACTGGCTAGTGGCATATTAAGTATCGAAAGAAAGACTGGATCAAATTTCTGACTCTGAGCAATGTATGTACTGGACTTTCTCCAAACACAAAAAGAAATTCATCAGACAACAAATTAAGAATTATTTCCAGAAGTGAAGGTTGGCAGCAAATTCAGAAGAATGACTTCTAGTGATGGTGGAGAGCATTGAAGTGCTACATGGCCTGTTGTTTTAGAAAAGGAGGATATGTGAAGAGATATTGTTCTGAATGTGTTGATAATCTACCCAAAAAACCTTGCTAGGATTGAGAAATAAAAGGGGAACTGGAAAACTAAGATTCTTGGAGCATTGAGCCTAAGATTCTTTGTTTTTTTGCAAAAAATATTTTTTTATGATAGTGGTGTTTGGGCCAGCTTTTGAGCACCTCAACAATTCCACTGGATACCTGCTACTTGTCACACAAGTTTTCAAAGAACATTATTACATTTGACAAGTGAGCCCAAAGGGTCTTCGACTCTTCGTTCCCACAGTTCTTTAGGTTCAATATTCCACTGACCTATTATAAGTAACAAACTTACTGCAAAGAGATAATTCCATGGTTCATAGGCTGATTTAAACTAATACAGTCGCTAACATATATCACACAGAGATACACATCCACATATGTAGAAAGAGCTGGGTTGAAATGACTAGAATAAGAAAAAGATCTGACTTTGACTTCAAGAAGCAAATAAAATCGGAAGTCATCTATATCAGATGCATATCAATTAGAGTTGCATGCAAAACGGTGGAATCCTGCTTAAGGTTTTTTTCCCTACCTGTGGTCCTCCCTCACAATATTCCACAACAGCTCGGCCTATTAGGTTACCCTGTAACACAAGCAGATGAGTAGTGAATGTGCTGTCCATGCAACCATAAACCAATTGAATCCAAAATATTACATCACATATTAAGCATTTACTTTCCAAGTGAACGATATTGTTATGATACCATGTGTCTTGCATGATTCAAAAGCTATTAATTTTGGATATTTGCTACGAGCTAGGTCAGTTTGGCCACTTGCAGTCTTAGTTGAAGGATCATATTGGTCACCTACAGATTATATGGATTAAATAAATCCAAGTGGGATTACTTTAAGGATGATTTTGATTATTCTCTCTTAAAATGTTTGGTTCAAATAAAGTTCTCAAATATTTATTTGCTTGGGACCTGACCCCCTTAATTTATTTCACTTGAAGCTAAGAAGTGTAAAAATATAGAGCTAATAACCCTCTGATTGACATACAAATATGGTACCAAGTGATGGAAAGATACACCAATAAAAGTAGTGCACACATTTACAAGATCTAGTTTCTTTAAATAACCTGTGAGAGACCAACTATGTTGTAACCATCTTGGAGTTCTTTCATTTTCTTAACCTGTACCCGGAAGTTTGTTCTCGTCAGCTATAAAACGAATACGAGAGATTAGCCACAACAAAACAATTAATTGACAGAGCTCCATCACCTTGCTACACACTACATCAGCCTGCACATGAAAAAGAATAGATCAGAACTAGGTTCTGAAAACTTTTTTGCCCAAGACAACTACTAGCATTTAGATTTTAATGAGAGTCATTACCTGATCCTCTAAAGTCATAAACCAGGAGTCCCATGATCCATTTCCAATTTCCCTAGAGAGGAAAGTTCAAAGATAGCACAAGTTCAAAGCAAGATAAGTAACATAACCACGCCAAAAAAATTAAGCAGTGGTATGTGGATATAAAACAAATAGGTAATTTTGTAGGACATGGTCCATAAAACAGAATCATATCAACTAAAACTGTGTATGGAAATAGCATGGATTCAGCTTGTACAGTTCAAAATGTAAAATCCTGAATCCGGGCAATACTCGGTTTAAGATCTCTTTTGATGAATAACAAGCCATGGTGACATAATACCTTCGTATCAAACCTATCTCAACTTTGGCTTAACGGGCAAACAAAACAAATTTTACTAATAATCTTGAAAACAAATACAAACTAACTAGAGACTTCCTAAGTCTTTTTATTTCTTTCATTTTACTTTTTCTTTTGGCAGGTGGAGGGGGCGGGGAAGGGCTAGGGATGCCTTTGAGGAAACTTCCTATCCACTTTGCTGATTATCATGCAGCTTTAATCAGGCATCAATCTTTTCCAATAAGTGAAAATTAAGTGATCAATTGAACACGATTTAAAAGAACAACCACCATCCAGAACTGATTTAAACTCTGATAGGAAGCATAAACTCCTCTGTTTCAGAATAATAATGGCTAGCTAAAAGTGATGACTGCTAGTATATTACAAGCTATCTCATGACACAACTAATGATAAATAGAGTGACCATTGATCAATTATCATAGGTAACATTTTATCAGTTGTTTCCTTATGCGAGTCTCTTATTGAAAAGCTTATTCAAATAACAACAACATAGTTAGTGTAATCCCACAAGTGGGGTCTCAAGAGGATGGTGTGTATGCAGCCTTACCCCTAACTTATGAAGGTAGAGAGCTTGTTTCAGATAGACCTTCGGCTCATATAAAGCATATCAACATCAAGTATTGAAAGGAAAGCTTATTCAACTAATCAGAAGAATAATCATTATCAATTGCATTTTATAAGTTGTTTCCTTAAGCAAGTCGCTTATCGAAAAGCTTATTCAAATAATTAGATGAATAATCATTATCGAAATGCTTAAGCTGTATCAAACAAACACTAACACAACTAACTAAAGTCATACCACCAGTCACATTTATGCAAACGAGCTACTCTCTCCATCCCAAGTTAAACAAAACCTCTTCCTATATGGGACATCCAGAAATATTTGACACTATACAACAAACAATTATTATTCTATACAAACTTCACAACTTTTGAGCCGATCGTCTACCAGAAACAGCCTCTCTACCCTACAAAGGTAGGGGTAAGGCCTACGTACATCCTACCCTCTCCAGACTCCACTTGTAAGATTACACGGGTTATGTTATTGTTGTTATTGTACAAGCTTCACAACTCTAAACTATTAAAATATTAATTTTGATTATTTTCCCCAACTATAACATTCGAATACAGTGTTAGCAGAAATGTTCTACACGCCAAATAAGATTATCTCAAATAGTTAAATTATGTACAGCCACTAAACCAATTTTTAAGAAAGGAATAATTACAAGCAATATCCTTCAGATTTTGACCATTCACTTAGCTCCTCTGTGAATCGTTTGACTCCACGATGCGAACACTGATCTCCAATTCCTATTAATCCAGAAAAAAGTCATTTTTTTTAATTAAACAACATTAACAGTAAAAAAAAAAAACATAAACCAATACCATGGAGAACAATGAAAGGGACTGAGGATGATATTGGAACCCCAATAAGAATCAAGATGAAGAAGACTAGTGATGAAGATGAAAATCCACGATGACCCATCAAAATATTTTCTTGAAAAGCTCTGTTTTTTTGGGTCAAAATGTTTTCTTGATTATTTTTTTTCAGAGTCCCTTTTCTCTCCAAGAACTTTTGCTGGAAAACTGATAAAGTTTTTTGGTAGAGTCGTATATGAAATGAAGAAACAAAATAATTAACTGTAGAGTGGTGGACTTTTTTTTATTTTTAATAAAAAAGAATGTGTTTAATTTATTTTTTCGAAATTGTCATTTATATTCTAAAAATTAGAAAAATTAAAATGAGGCATAATTATTTTCGCATGGAAGGAATAATTGTCGATCTACCTATAATTGGATAGAAATGTATTTAAATTATTGCGATTAATTTTTAATAAAAATAGCTAAGTATTAAATATTTATTATCTGACGTTCTATTTTCTAATACAAATTACGTTTACGTAATAATATTTTGAGGGAGAATCGTGCAAGATTGCTAGGTATGGAACTACTTCAAATGATGGTAGGTAGGAATGTAATGTACATGACCTTTTTCCCCTTTTGTTAGTGAAGCAAACAAGCAAATGGTAGAAAAATCGATAAAAATAGTCTATAAGTAATAAGTGTTGAAAATAAAATAATACATAAATAGTAAAGCATTAGATAATTTGAAATTAGCAAAACTTGTGATTAGTTACACGCATTAACATTTAGGTGTGAAAATGTTGTGAACAAATTTTTTAATAGTGTTTATTCAAAATTAGATTTATTACAATATTTTACTTCGTTGATTTTTGGATGTATAATTGTTGTTTTTCCTCAAAAAGTGTTTGTCTAATTGAAAAAATAACAAATGTGAAATAAAAGTTGGTCTAATGTGATCTTATATGTGTTATGGAAATTGTTATAAATCAAACTGGCACATCACCAAAACAAAATTAAAAGATTAAAAAGAAATATTTAATTTAAACATTAACGTAAGATTAATTTTATTCATCACATATAAAATATAATTACTCATCAATAATATATAACACTAATAGATGAAAAAAAACATGTCTAATTTGAATTTACGTAGAACACTTAATATATAATACTAATAAAGAAAATACAAATAAAAAAAAAAAATAAGATACATAAATAATACTACTCCATTAGTCCAATAAAATAGCACTCGTATAATTATTAGACACTCAAACAATTATTACTCAATCATGATTTTATTCAAATAGATTTTAAAAATCTTAACTCTAAAATATTAATTTTGAAACTTAAGGGAAGCTTTGTGTTACAAATGAAAACTATTGGGGGGCAATACGTAATTATTTCGAAATAGACAGTGAGGGGCCGAGGGGAGAAAAGGAGAAAAAACCAAAGAAAGACAGTGGCAGCGATTTTCTCCCTTCAGTCGAGCAAGTAGAAAAACCCTAGTCGTTGTGGTTTCTTCCTTTCATTTGCGTAAATTTTTTCCATTTTATTTGAGTATTTTCAAGAAATTTGTGTATTGCATCAAGTTTGTTTCAGTTGATTTCTTGCTTTTGAGTATTTTGGGTAATCATAAAAATTCTTTCTTGGGTTTGCTTTTGTATGCAGAATTTGATTGCACATATGTTCATTCTTGATTAAAACTCTTTAATTGGTGTGCAACGATTCAATTTTTAATGATGGTCTTGCTACAAAGATTCAATTTTTCATGATGATCTTTAGCCAATTTTTAATGATGGTCTTGCTACAAAGATTCAATTTTTCATGATGATCTTGCTAATGATTCAATTTTAATGATGTTGTTGCTACAAAGATTCAATTTTTCATGATGGTCTTGCTACAAAGATTTAATTTTTATTGATGTTCTTGCTAATTTATTCTCTCCTTATTGTAGAACTTTACGGAGGTTAGTGATCAATTAGGACTTTGAGGGGCTGTGATGGATAGTCTAGTAGATGCACTGAGCAGTGCATATCAAGACTTTGTTGCAGCATCAGCTGTTGTACTTGAATCAAAGGAGAGTTCTAATGGTCAGAAAACAGCAGCAACTGATGCTGCATTAGAAAACTTTAAGCAAAAATGGGAGTTGTTCAGGGTTGCGTGTGATCAGGCGGAGGAGTTTGTGGAGTCGGTTAAGCAAAGAATTGGCTCCGAGTGTCTCGTGGATGAGGCTACAGGCACTGTTTCAGGGAAGCCTGGGCAACCAGCTGCAAGTGGCCTTCAACCCATTAGCGCTGTTAGGTTGGAGCAGATGAGTAAAGCTGTAAGATGGCTAGTGATAGAACTGCAACATGGTTCTGGAGCAAATAATGCTTCAGCAGTACATCCCAATCCTTCTGCTCCATTTGATGCCAGATTTTCTGAAGATGCAGCTCAATAGGTACACTGAAATCTTGCTGATACTTCCTGTCCTTGTCGTTTTCGTTTGACTGTTAAATAATCTGGAAATAAATTTGTATTATTTAATGAACTATTAGTAATAGGGTTTGTATCCTAGACTTGATGATGAAACAAATAAGTGAACGTTCCCTTTGGAGCTGAAATTGATTCCTATGTAGGAGCTGCTAGTACATGTTATTCATAAGTGCTTATTTTTCGACGTTTTCCCTCACAGTATCTATTTGCTTCAGCTGTTTCTATCTCATATTTCCTCATGATTTTAACTTCTTTAAAAAAATTGGTTTGATTGATTCATACTTCATTGAGGTTCTTTTTTCCTCGCTTTCAACAAGCAAGATAAAAGACCTGTCATGGTTGCTAAAAATTCTTATTATTTATGAAAGATGCTTCATATTGTATGTTTGTTTGGTAAAAGAACATAGTCGTCTTTTCCTATATTTAAGGTAGAAAAACTGGGTCCTTATGTGGCTTCTAAAAAGAAAAAACTGTGAGTCCTTATGTGGATGTCTGATTGGAAATAGGAGTTTTTGGGCTTTTAATTGTATTGATATTTGTTACTCTGAGCAAGTTTTGTCAATCCAAAAGAGCTTCTCTTACTACATGAATCCTTGCAACACTGTAATACTGCTCAAGCATAAAGAATTTTTGAGAAAGACCTGTTGATAGATTGGCTACTTCAGAATAATTTGACTTATTGTCTTATATTTGGAGATATGTTCATTGGCTGGTCTTGTATTAACTTCCAGGTTGATAGAAAAGTAGTAGAAGCTAACAAAACCGCTTTTTAGTAACATCATATGTTCTCTTCCATCAGAACAAATTACTGTGAATAACCACTAGTTTCTGCAACAATTGTGTACCATCTTTACTTATTAAGCTAAGTTTGACCCAATACTTCTTACAGACGAATGGAAACTAGGAAAAAAACATGGTTTCTTTGTATTCTATGCTCATCGTTGTAAAACAAAGGACTACTGCTAATTGTGACTGTTTTCAGGTAACTATAAAGTCTGGTGATCAGCAGGGAGCCTCATCAAGCTGTTAGAGTTGTATGTTTGATGTATGAAGTCATGTTGCAACGCTGTAGAAGAAATGCTTGGAAAATGATATTTCTCAACCACCTCTAATGCCTCCCTCCCTACCCACCTTATGAGAAGATCTGGCTAGTTTATGTTTGTATTTTCAAGGCTCGGAGATTTACTTTTATTGCAGTATGAGCTACTGCACTGTTAGCGTTATTTAGATCTCGAATCCATGTTCCCCTATGTGTAAGCATACCAACATATACAAACGGGCTGTATGTTTGTGTCTGCTATGTATATGTTCTCAAGTATATAAGTTTATAATCTATTTTCTTTAGGAAATATATCTCTAATCTTGCGAAGTCGCTTTTTAATTAATCGTGTTAACCCTGATGAACTCGGTCAGTAGGCTTTGGAGACCTCTGGAATTGTTGCAACAGCAGAGTATTATGACGCTTTGAGTGTAGCAGTATTAATAAGACGCTTTAGCTTACAACTACATTGTGATTGCAACACAAATGCTCACTATCTCCATTTAAGCTTATCTCAATCTAATAATTAGTTGTACTTTATAATAATTTTGAAACCAGAAGTTCTCACTTGCCACTGCACTGGTTTAAACAAACACGATAGTGTCTTTTTCCAAGAAAATACTTAGCAGGTAAATTTACTCAGTTGTTTTAAACTGCCTTGCTAAAAAACAGCAGAGCTGATTGGAGGAACAACAGAGAAGATTGAGAGCAAAGAAAGTAGAGCGGGTGGTTATTTTGGTTAATTATTCGTAGTTTTATACAATGCGACAAAATATTGACTTAATAGTAACATTATGTTAGTAATGAATGCCTCTTAAATCCAATTATGAATTGAAAATCTGCACTTGGAAACGTCTTCGTCCTATAAAGCAAACTATTACAAGTAAATGAGAGATTTATGATGTAATATTTTTGATGGTTATTGAGGATCGGCAGAAGGGAGGAAATAGATAAATCATCACACAGAACTCGTCTAGATGACAAGCAGAGGCTACTCTATAAAGCTTAATGTATCAGAGGAAACAAAGATATACAAATGCTCTTTTCATTGATTTTATGCAGACCCAAGAAGAAATGGGTTTTGAGGCGACATACAGTGTTTAAGAGCAACTTCTACGATAAATTCCATGCAAATACACTCCATCAAAGATTGAAAATCATTCTCAGATTTTGTTGATTTCATCTGGATATACAGGGTGGTGAAGAGAGCATGTGATAACAATGGCGTAACTAGGCAAGTAGGTACCATGGACAGCACAAGCACTTTATATTCAAAAGTTATAACCGATCCTTTGCTAATCTTCCCAGACAAAATGTGCACACAAATCTATCACATGGTCGGCTGCCTTACTGTTCAGGGAGAAGATAAACAGCTCAGTAGTTGTACCTTCTTCTAACAGGACTCTGCTGGCAGAATTCTGGTCATTGTTCTTGCTTACATCTTCTTTCGTCAAAACTCGTTTTTTTTTCCATTGTCTTCAATTCATTCAGAGGCTTCAGTTCTTCAACCAGCTCTGACGTGAATCGGGGAGCCTAAAGAGCCCAGGACGAACATTTGACATGTTATCTTTAAGCTGTTAGGTGATGCCAGTATTTTCATCAACAGCACCTATCCTCATAAGCTTTTCGACTTCAGATGCTTCAGCCATATTTACTCAAGAGGATTATACTGCCTTGGTTGTGGATAAATTGCATTATCTATTCTGTTTTCAACATTCTGTAATCCAGGATAATGTCTGGATCTGTGGAGTTCCTACATACATACATCATTCTGCTGGTTATTCAAGCATTGATCTAGAGAAGACTCAGCTGGAGCTACACAGACGCTGTGGTTGCTCGTCCACCGTTGTTGCACAGTCAGCTTTGTTCCAGATCCATCTTGAAAACCGTCTAAATTTGCAATGATGCATCTGTGGAAGGAATATTCTTCGTCGTATCCAGCTCCTCATCAATCATGACATCTCCGTTCTCAGCAAACACATTGGCTGATGTGATCCCATCAAGAGAAAACAATTGAGTCGCACAAGCGGAGATGGATACTGGGCTGGTTTGCATCTCAACAGAAGGATGCTCCACAGCAGAACCTATATCTGTGCGAGTGCCATTTTCAGTAGCTACCAGATCAATCTTGCCACCACTCAAATTACCTGTGGCAGAACTTGGATGCTGGAGCTCAGTCAGATCATTTTCCACATTGACTAATGTGTGTGTTCTATTGGTTGCTCTCACCACACCAGGTGTGGCAGTAGTCCGCTGAAGAGCTTGTCGCTTCGACTGGCCACTTCCAGGACCAAGTTGAGCATTCAACTGCGTCTGCACCCAGACAGCTAGAGAAAGTGCATGATCACGGATCAAAGAATCATGAGGTGGGCAGTGTAACATATCGACCAGAGCCTGCATATATTGGAACATACTGACAGATGGAGTAATAGACCCTTTGTCACGTAGACATTTAATGCTTTTAAGAATATGCTCGCATAAGTTTCCCATTTTCGCCCAATTACAATCACAAAGTGCATATTCGGAAGCTGGATTCCGAACAACATGCACTTTATGTCGATCTTCCTGATCAACAACTTTTGAATAATCACCTTCAATTAACACATCCGAATCTGGAATCTGCAAAGATTTCTGCCAAGCTGTTAAGTCACTCATCCATTCATCCTTCCAGTATCGTGCGAAATCATCCTTCCCTGAGTACTCATCAAGCCAGAAGTAAGAATGCACTGTAGTACCTAGCTTATCTACTAGCCAATCAGCACGTTGATATACACTTTTTTCCTTCTCATTCAATAACCTAAGCTTTAATTGGTTGTGATAGTACTCCATTGACGAGCACATCTCCTGGCTGGCAAGAGGAAGAGTTCTCAGTGCACTAGTCCAGAGCCCTGAGTAGACAAAATCCGTCAGCAAGAAAAGCCCCAAAGAGGAACCAACTAATTTATAAGAGTATTTCAAGCATTCTTGAAGAATAATGTGTTCTTTCAAAACTCAAAGAACAAGGTTTTTAGTAGTAAACTACTAGGCTAGCATGTCCTTTTTAAGTGAGGACACTTAAACGTGAAAGATTGCATTTATGGAGTTCCTCAATCTATAATAATTCAAATTAAATGCATGTTAGCTATGTAGTATAAACTGAGAGATTGTTATGTAATTGAAAATATGACCGAGTTTTTGGACTTCAAGACACTCAACCATGACAACTACCCAGTGGGATTACATCTTTTTTGAAACAGAGCTAAACCCGGGGTCCAAAAAAAGACTACCGTTTTCCACAGAGGTGTGTGAAACATCTTTTTTTATAAGGCATGTGAAATATTGCACAATGTGGACAAAGGGAGTGCTAGTTTAAATTCATGCTACGCCTGGATCTGAATCAGATTATCCATGTGTCAATTGAGTAAGCAAAAGACCTGTTTCAGAGGTGTACTTCAATCTAATTGCAATAACAAATCTATTGGTACCTACAGAGACTGTTTTACTGAATAGTAAAACTCACCTAGTCTTGGGAACCATATCGCCTTGAAATAGTCCAAAAAATCTGCGGCATCCACAAAATCTTCCAAAAATTCTTCAAACAAATCAGCAGTTCCATCCCCTTTGCAGATGCGCTGCACTGCCTGGCCTAGCCTCTTTGCAATTACGGCACAGGTCTCCAGTTCCGAGCATTTCTTAATCAAGTTCTTATGCCATGCATGACGAACCCGCCAAAAGCATATCAATACAGAGCACTGGAACACTTCCCTGAGTGATAAGAAAACAAAGATATAATACACCATTCATACAAAGAAAAGTCAAGAAGATAAAGTAGATGACTAGAGGGCACAATTTTAATCTGTGCAATCTAGTATACAAAATATATACTCTACAGAACCTCAACTCATGAATGACTGAGAAAACACAAAAAGAAAAACTAAGTGACATGCCTAACATTCAGATAAACCTTCCACGCACGGAATGAGCAAAGTATGCAAGTTCCATCATTCAATTTAAAATTTGTTACTCTCTCCATCCCAATTTATGTGATGTAATTTGATGATGCACGGAGTTAAGAAATATGGAAAGACTTTGCAAGGTTTCAAAACTAACCTTAAAATAAATGCATTTCTAAATAGAAAAGTACATCTTTGTGGACTTTTTGCCAAATAAGTGGGACTCAACATGGGTAAAATGTTGATAGTGTCATTATATATTTACCAAATAAGGAAATATGACACTCTTTTAGGGACTGACCAAAAAGGAAAGTGGGTCATATAAATTGGAACAAAGGGAGTACTATTTAACCTTTGGTAAATGAACACGACCTTTAGATGTAGAAGTTGGGATCAGATAAAATGCTGAGAGACTTTTCAAACTCACTACTGTCAATAAGATACATTATGACTAATAGTGTATCAGAGGCCGGTTTATTCTATTCTTCATTAGTTCAAAATATTCAGACCGATCCAACAGAACGAAATTGAAATTGCCAGCCTATTTTACATGCATTCATCTACTAATATCATCAATCCACAAGTCTAACATGATAAGTTCCGTGGACTCAAGACTATTGAAGTAAAAGCCTCATCCTGAACCCAAAAGATAGATGCCACTGGTGCGACTCTAGTTTGCCATGCTAAAGAGAACCCCCACGTCCATCAGGAAAAAGAAAAAAGGAAAATAACCATGGTCATTGCTTGATATTGGATTACACTATCACTTGATCATGCAAATGAATGTGGAACAAAAACATAGTAAGCAACCTGATTGCAAGGATGTCGGCTGAAGGATCATCCACAATGAATCCAGCCAACTTCCACTTAGGATCTTTCATATGAACTCTGTCATATAGGGCCCTCATCCATCTAAGTGTATCTCCACTGGCAAATCTAGGTGTTATTATCCATGCCACCGGTATAGCCTTGTTGTCTGAGTTGAACACAACAAGACTGCGAATAGGATACTGGATAATTTTCATAACAGAGAATGTAAGCTTTCAAGTATTCAGGCTATTCTAGTTCTAGAAATTTCGTAACCATATAAGCAAAAAATACCTTTAATTTATTAGTTCCAAACTTCGAATCAGAGGCAAGAAGGCCGTGATTTCCAAACCGAATCAGTTGTTGCAACTGCCATTCTGTTTGAATACCCAAAACAAAAGGGTCGGAATCAGAAAAATTCTCATAAAAGAACACTTGATTCTGGTGACTTTCAACCCACATATTAATGCTGACTGCATCATCTGTGTCAAGTTCATAAGTCGAGCGACGTATGCTCCTCTCTTGTCTACGAACATATCTGTGAGTTAAAAGGTCATCTCGGTTGCACGGACCTCCTTGTCTTTCCACTGATTCACTGTGTCTCTGCATGATTGTTTCCACAGACACCCCAACATAGAGCAGGGACAAAACACGGAGACGAAGATCCTCTGAGATGTATGGAGCATACATGGCACGTGTTCCAGCAGACTTTTTGTCCTGTGGACCATGGCATGGTAATCCTTTCTTATCCACGTGCTTATCTTGATTATAGATGATAAGTGCTACAGACGGTTCAGCAATTAAGCGTTTGACAATAAAGTGGCAGGTGCACCCCCTCTTTGTATTAGGTCGACCAGAAGGTTTTTTCTTAGGAACGTATGTGGTTCTACTCGGTCGAACAACTCCACCCTTTCTATGGTCATCAGGACCAAACGAGCACCAGTACCTAAAGAATCACAAGGTTATTCTATAAAATGCATTGTAGCAGATACAAGCAACTGAAACAAGCTAAAGAGATAAAAGTACAGCTTACAGAATATATTCAAGGATGCCATCAACTTTAGGCTTGTACGTCGACTCTGCAGGCCGACGTCTCCGAGCTTCAACATGAAATCTTGTTGGACATTCTTTATTAGCAGATTCACCCCTAACAAAGTCATCTACTCTAGCAAATGGAATGAGAGCAACTCTGTCTATGTTATCGCGCCAGCCTTCTACTTTAGACCACACAAGTTCAGCAGAAGAAAACTCCAAAGTCGGGGGGCTCTGAACAGGAAGGGAAAGAATTTGATCCCATCTAGCCATCTGTAATAATAGAGGGAAAATGATAAGGGAAAGTACAACAGATTACCCTTGTAAACACAATATGAGTTGAATCGCAAGCGTTCACTACTCATCTTTGATTATTCTAGCTTATGACATTTAGTGTATTAAAAGGTTGCGCCATGACGCAAGTGTTTTACTGCCCATGACTTTTTTGAAAATATTTTATTAATTAATGAATGAAATAAACATAAATCTCAAACTAGTTAGGATCAGATACATAATCCTTCTGGGTTGATCAAACTCTTTTCATTCAGTATCAAAAAAAAAATCATCATAATTTGACTAATTACAATTGCTAACAAACTATCAGAACCTTCCTCTCACGTTGGACCAGCCATATTTTCTACACAGACGATACTAAAAAAACAACATACCCACTGTAATCCCACGAGTGAAGGTATGGGGAGGGAGGTAAAATTGTGAAAAATTAGTAAAAGTTGTAACATTTTAAAACATAGCAATGAAGTGTAAGAAAATTCATGCAAGCATCAAATAATACCAACATACGCATAAAAATATCATGATATAGCAACCATTAACAACATTACAGCAATTCAAACAATATAAAGAAACATGAAAGATCACTTTTTTTGTAAACAAGGGCGGCTCAACCCTAAAGCTACCAAAGCAGTTGCTTTAGGCCTCAAGCCTCAAAATTACAAATCCCCAAAAGGACCAAAAAGCTTCAGTTCAAACAAACACACACACACAACCGAAGACGCCAACTCGCACAGAAAAGAAATAAAAATGAAGATTAAACGAAGAAACACAACTCGAGCTCAACCGAAAAGCAGAGCACAGAGACAGTAAACCCAAAAGAGGAAGAAGATACATACATGGGAAGAGATAAAAAGACACAAACCAAACAAATCTGATGAAGGCGACGCTGCGCTTGGAAGGGTCAAAATACCTGGCTGAAGTTCTACCCCTTATATACTGAGGGGGCATTTGATAAATTGTATTAACAAAAATAATCAATGCATTGCTCTATGTATCACTAATATCTTATTTGGTACACTTATGTATCTAAATACGATATGTATCGGATTTTGGATGGTTATTACTCATCGTATTGTATTGATGGTTTAACTATCATATTTATATTGTTATATCTTATGACTCATTATCGTCGGTAACGATGGATTATTATTTTAATATTTTTTAAATTTTATCTTTACTTATTATTTAATAATAATATTTTATTATTTACCTTACATTTCATAGTAGCTCTATTATATGCCCAATTTTTCTTATAGGTTTATATAATGACGAAGAACGATACAATCTATCTAGACGTTATATTCATTAAAACGATATATTATGATACAATACAAGATAATATTATAAAACAATATGTAACAATCATCGAAAGTGTAAAAAAAATGTGTAAAGTATAAGTAGAATATAAATAATTATATATTTATTATTATTAATAATAATAATTAGAATATTCTTACTAATATTTTGTTGGCAATCTCCTACTACTCTAATAATTATGTATATGTTTTCAAAAAATTTATTATTTAAAAATATAATTAATGTAATTATAATTAAACCTTATAGGCAGATAATTTTGCAATTACTTTCTACTTCTTGATTTGTCTAAATCATTTTAATTTGAATGAATCATGTTTTAATATTGACTTTGTAAGACTGTCTTTAATTCCTTGAGATGTCTTTTTAACATTTCAAGCTCAAACTAATTAGGTCATAATTTTTTTTTAGATGCAACTGCTAACATTAGGAGCTTTTATGACTAAAAAAAATATTTCTCAATTTTTTCATGCGCAGTTGATACAAAAAAATTTGAAAATTATTTTCTCTAAAAACAAGTTTTTGAAAATGAAGAAAATCACTTTTGTGGTGGAAGCATGGAAAATTAGTCCACAAGTGATATTCCATATCAACTATGTCCTCTCCACAAGTTATATTTCATATTGATTATGTCCTTTCCACCTTTCAATACACTTCATTTTCACCCACCTCATGTCCCTATTCCATTTTTGTCTTCCGTAATATTGTCTAGATTATATATAAATATTTATATACTAATATTTTTTACTTACATACCAAAGCATAAGAAAATAAGTAAAATAAAAGCCACTTATTTCCACAAAGAATATGGAAAACAATTTCTTCATATCTAACAAACCCCTAGTCCTAAAATAAGATAATTCAATAACCCATCAAAAGTTTCCACATAGATTTGGGAAATATTTTGATTCTGATCAGTACTAATTTTTTATCACAATTTTGTCCAAAGCTTCATAGTTCCCTAAAATGGCATCAACATGAGGTTCCTTCTTATTCACTTTCTCCTCTACTCTCTTAGAATATTGAGATAACTTCAACAGCATCACCACTATAAACATGAAGAGGATAATACACCCCAAGGCTGCAAATTAGAAAGAACAAAATTAGGGACTTAACAACATTGTTAAATTTCAAAACTTAATAAAATTGGTCAATCAATGTAGGTTGTGGTAGGTCAACAATCAGTCAAGTGATGCAGTTAGAATTTTCACTTAATAAGTTTAAAATATAAAAAAAAATAAACATACGAAGAAGCTGAAAGAATGATTCAACTGCTATAAATGCTTGAAAATAAAACTGACTTTATATATATTACTTATTAGTATATGATTTTCCGGTGAAGAAATGTGCCCCTTAGCTCCGTCTTTGAGTTAGTCAGTGTAAACGGTATAATGAATAGAAAGATTTATACAACCGAACCCCAAGAGATCAACTTGAAATTTTATAAACAAATATTTGTTTGATCGTGAAATTTGATGATCTTCAAAGTTCCCCAAAAACTAGCTCAAACCAATTTTTGGGTTTTTGGGACTTGAACTAAATAAAAAAAAACAATTCTTTCCCAAGTAAAATGCATGTTCAAACACAACTTTACAAATTCCAAAAATCACAACTTGAAAAACTCAATTTTCTAAGTTTCAACTTCAAAATTTATCACCAAACGAGAGCGTAGTCGATTAATATAATTGGTCAATCAATTAGACATCAGGAACTTGACTCAGGTCAACTAAAACAAGGAGAAGATATTGCGGGTAAGGGGTCCGATTTCTCTAAGACGATCACTCAACTAATAGAAATCATCTAAGAAAAATCATATTACTTTTATTTTGTAACAGAAAAGTCACTCAATTAATGAAAAACGCGCAATAAAATCACTTTTCTTTGTTTCGTAACTGAAAAATGATAAATTGCATACCTTTATCATTTGCCATCTCAATGAGTCCTTTAAACTGCCCTGTTGTTACACAGTCTTCATGAGAATTTGCCAAGTTCCATGTTAATCCAAGTCCAAAAGTGTTATCAGACAAGAAAGGACTATATGAAAATGGGATTCCAACAGTCTTAACATGGTTACAAAAATCTGGGACAACAAATGATGTTTCCACAACATAAACATGATGTCCAATGCCACTTAGGCAGGGGACTTGCAAAAAAGAAGATGAAATTTCAGCTGAACAATTCAGATACTGATACTCCTTCAAGATATAGTAATAACTAAATGGGGTGTTAGTAAGATTCAGATTCAAGAAAACTTCAGGGACACAGTTTTTCGGATCGATTAATTCGAGTTTCTTGAGATCATATGAAATGGATTTGATGACTAAATCCCCATATGATGGGAAATGAATAATGGTCTTGTTTTGCTTACAGTGTAGCTGAAATTGTTGAAGTCTGAAAGGAAACTGAATGTTAAGATCAGAGGCATTTGCACAGTTAATTGATGAATAACTATTTGCTTGTGCTTTTACATGTAGAACAATAATGAACAGGGAAATGAAGATCAGAGTATCCATAAAAAAAATTGTTGTGGGGGTGGGGGTTTGAAGTTGGAAAAATATAGAGGAGGGGAGAGTAGGGAAGGGGTTAAAGATTGTGGACTGGAGACTTGAAGTGTTAAATGGGCAAAGTATCAAAGTCACCTTTTAGTTAACTTATATATACAGACAGTATAAGTAATATTCGTATTATGAGTGTAATTTTATTTGTCGTAGCAAGGTAATTGCTTTACTTTCCAAGTTACAATTCTTTTTTATTGTCAGTATATAGAAATTAAACTCCGTAAGCATGGCAGCTTTCAGGTTATAAAGAGTGGGCATCAAATGGAAGACTTCTAAGTCTTTAACATTTGTTCCACATATAATAGTCAGCCAATGCATTTATTCTATGGCTGCTTTAGAGACTTTTAGTCTTTGGATGATGACTAAGAGGTATTTGGCACTAAACTTTTTAGGTGCCTTGGTCTAATACATCCAAACTGGGTTTCTTCTTGTTGGGGCATATGATTGGTTGGTTCATTCTTTTGTAGGTCAACTGAACAAATAACTTTAACAACTACATTAAAAACTCAGAGGTCTTTATACCTAATCCAACATTTATTTGGGGTGAAAAAACCAAGGGATTTCATTAAGGTAGTGAGTTTAACTATGTTCCCAAATTAGATTTGTCATTCTCTAGAAAACAAGATGGATGTAGAAACATAAATGTCAAATTGTCTTCTCTTTCACTCGTCTTGACATTTAGTTCCAATGAATACTCAAAACTGGTAGCTCATTCTGAAGATTGCGTTTCGGAATTCAAATATATCATACAAGAACATTCATGTCAAGCTAAACACAATGGGGGAAAGTCGGAGGGAAAAGCAATTCCATTGAATCCTAGTAACACCAGAAGCTGATTGTTCTATGTAAATACACTACCTGAGTACACATCTTAATGAATATTTGGACATTACAATATGTTTAAAGGACAGATAAATAGATACACTTGAGTGTGCGCACACACAACACACAAATACAATCAAAAGGATTCCAAACAGGAGACTAGATGAATTGAGAGGGAAGGGAGAAAAGGGGAAGAAGAAGAAAGATGTTTCAATCAAAGAAGCTCTTTTGCTAGTCTCACTGGTTTTTCATTCAAAAATGCCACATCACTATTCTGTACAGTTAACAACTGATGATCAGAGTCTTCCTCCTCGCTATCTACCGATACAGATGACGCATCAGAATCTGTCCCGTCTTCTACAATTGCAAAGCATTTTGGTTAGTCAAGAATGAAAAAAGCCTATATTAACATGACATGTAAGAACATTCCTTCATCCTTTAAGTTATTGCATATCTACTAGAGATTAAGACTAAGGTACTTCATATGTACATCTACAATCTAAACATGCATCCATACAGCCACACAAAGTGCACAAAAACATTCAGAAAAGATTTGCTTGACAGAATAAAATATCTAAATGTAAGCAATATAACCTAGTTCTAAATTTTTAAGTAGGTTGGGAGGGCTATAACTTTAGTAGTTTTCAGGTTGGTCACTCTGTTATAATCTTCACTACTTGATCATAGCAATCAGGGCAAGGGGCGGAGCTAAAAGTTGACGTACGGGTTCATCCAAACCCAATACCTTTAGTTCAAACCCAGTATTTGTATTAAGAAATTCACTAAATATGTCCAAAAATTAAATTTAGAACACAGTTACTAACACTTGATGTCACTATCTAGAATTTTAAAACCCCTAAAGTTCAAATCCTGGTTGCGCCTCTGTTCAGGGTTCAGTACGACCATGCTCCATTTTCTCGACATGATATCAGAGGCAGAGGCAGACTTATCCCAGATGTTGGGCTATTCGTTGGGACACCCATATTATATTACTGCATGCTCCAAATGTCTAGCCTTGGGCGTGTGTGAGAGTGCTAGAATCCCATATTGTTTAACTATATAGGCTATAGTTTCCTTAATTGGTGTTGGACAATCATCACTACTTGCACTACTTTATTGGGAATGAGTCAATCCCATATCCATTTTCTTAATGCAGACTCACATGGAAGGACACTATATAAGAATTCATAAGTTCATTTGAAAAACTTTTTCCTCTCCCATTTCTTTCCATGTGTATTCGTTAATAGAATGTGCCTGAAAAGACACAAGACTTTCTGTGTTCACCACACAAATACACAATCAAACTTCTGTGTCATTTCATCAACCTCTTAGGAAACACCACTTAGCCAGAGTGGTTAATTGTTTTATTTGGTCAAAGGACATGGAGAAAACAAAAACAACAGAAATTAGCATGGCAGAGGGATGAGAAATTATTACTGATTTGAGTATTGTTACTCAGTTGATGTGATTATGCAATCCGGGTCATGCCCAATTAAGGTTGACTTTAATTGGCTTAACTTTTGGGACCAAAGATATTGGAAACCCCTCATTCACAGAGACTCCAAAGCAGAGAAATCACCCCCAAAAAAGGAACAAAAAATGAAAGATGGGACAAAAGATATCAAATTCAACAAAAGGGGACGCAACTACAACCAATCCATCATGATGCTATTACAGTCAATAAATAACTCCTTTTAAGTTGAAATGGTATTCATAAATCTATAGAGTGTTGAGATTGATGAGATTTAAATGTGGAGTAACCAACACTGTGGAAAGATTATGGTATTCATAGCTGTAGAAGTTTTCCTCTCTCTTTTTTGTTCATCTAGGAGTGCTTCTTTCTTTAGCCACATCCACTCATCTTAATTAGTTGGAACCATTAGCTAACCAATTATGTGTAATCATGAGACTTTTACGTGGATCGACAATTAAGAAATACTATCTCTGGGGCCCTCACTTTAGGGCTACCAAGTGCTGAGCATGCAAAGGGTAGTCCACCAGAATTGCTTTCTTAACTGAATAAGCTGCATTTTTATGTATATATACTCAACAAACATGGCTACATGTTTTCTCATAAACGACATCAAATATGTGTCATGTACTCATGTGATGACCATCAAATGGAGCTTCAACATTCCCAAATAACAATAGACAAATCAATATATAAAAATTCTGAAGCAATAGATATACAATTTTAAGTGGTAGGAACAATATCAGACTTATATATCTTGCAGATTTTACCTGCTCCGGGTTAGTAATCTAAAGTTTTATGCCAGAAACTAATGTGACACTCTTCCATTTAGTCTATCCATAAAAGAACGGAAATGGGCTTAAAATACCTTTGAACTATTGAATTCGATCAAAAACACTCTTTGTTTACCTTTTGGCTCTAAAATGCCCTTGATGTCAACATGTTGGCTCTAAATTGCCCTTATTTTACCGCCCTATTTGGAAAAAAAATTAATAGATTCATTTATTATGTGGCACCGTTCCTATTGGCTATTGTTAAAATGAACCTAACTAATTAAATCTCAACCTAAAACACAGATCCACCTATAACTCACACACGCCCCACCTAAAGGTGGTTCCTTTTCTTCATCTTCTTCTTTTTCCTTTTTCCTTTTTCCTATTTCCTTTTCTAGTGGTTTTCATCAAGCAAATGAAGACCATGAAGGAAAGCTTCTCAAGAAATTGAAGACAATCAAAACAATCGGGTATTTGAAGCCACAAACAGTTCTCAGTTCAAATGCATCAGATGGATATATTCATAATTCATCACCAGAATCAAATTTTCAATTTCACTGTCACTCTTCATCAACTCGAATCCAGATCCACGAAGATACCAAGAAGAATGTTCAGAGCAGCGTACAAGAGATCAAGAAGCTGAGATTATTGATGTTTCTCAGCTAATGAAGGATCTTGAAGATCAAGAAATGGAGATCTAAGATAAAGTCGACGATAAAGAAAATGTAAGGTCTGTTGAAGAAAGTGAAAATGTCTGAACCTTTCAAAGAAGGTCAGAATTTCAGCTCATTGAAATTTTACTCCTTTAACTGATATTGATGGGTCAAATTTAGGAGGTCGGACTTGAATTTGATCGGGTACCCCTTTCGTCCCAAATCTTCTTGCTGCATTTGAGGAAGCAGCCATGGTTGTTAAAGCTCAAGAAGCAGAGAGAAAAGCCAAGACTGTTAAAAATAAGGACAATTTAGAGTCAATACGCTGACGTCGGGGGCATTTTAGAGCCAGGAGGTAAACGGAGGGTATTTTTGTACCAAATTTGATAATTCAAGGGTATTTTAGGCCCTTCTCCGAAAAAAGAATGATACCTTTCTCTTTCACCATCCCCATTTTACTCTTAATGACATACTTATTGGGACCCTCACCGCCATTCTTAACGAAAAGACATGTGAAGGTTTCACCACCGCTCAATTAAAACAAAACTCAGCTTCCAAAGAGATACTGAGTTGTCAAACTTACAAACATTCAAAAGTATAAGGGATCTCCTATCCAAAAACTTACAAGCTTATTCATTGCCAATTAAATCTACCAATTCTTCTATTCCCCCCACCCCACCCCACCCAGCCCAGATTCTGTTTACACCACAAAAAGAACAAACTAAGAGCCTTATTTAATTTCTTGAACTCCTACCCAGTCAAACACCTCTCACATAAAATGGGCAGAGGGAGAATTAGTAATCTAGATTTTCATCCCATGATTATTTTTTCATATGTGGGACATCAGATTAGCCCTAATGTACTCTTTACTCCTCAAAAATTCATGTTCCATTAATCAGAGTAAGCATGTGGTAGCTGAAATATTGTCACTCTGTAATACCACAAAAGTTTGTTACTCATTGGGAAAAAAAGGTGAAGAGAGATAGGTCAACACCAACCTGAAAAGGCTTGATGATCAGGAAGATGACTGATTCTTGTAACCTGAATACTTTCTGGTAAAATGCAATTGCAGAATGAGCCTGAAACTTCAAAAATAATTGTGTGAAACAAGCTAGAAGTTTAGCAAGAATAGCCCAGAAAACATGCTGCAGGATTCATACAGCTATTTGTATATTAGTCACAATTTAAAACCATATTATAAGGTAATGCAGATAAGAACAAGGGAGAATAGACGGAGATGA
The DNA here is from genome assembly GCA_029582725.1 of Solanum chiquidenum. Taxonomy (NCBI): domain Eukaryota; kingdom Viridiplantae; phylum Streptophyta; class Magnoliopsida; order Solanales; family Solanaceae; genus Solanum; species Solanum chiquidenum. The sequence continues at coordinate 5,990 of JAJOOS010080323.1, read as the reverse complement.
ACACCGGTTCACACTTGAAAGTTGCCCCACAATTAAGACAACTCATTATTCATTCTCACCTACTCGTGCCAGTCGATTCACCCATCCAGGAATTGGCTTTCCCGTGAGATGCGAGCAGACTTCATCAGCAAAATGGTTGCAGTTCTTGGCAATCAAATGATAACTGTCCCCATGATATTTTCCTGAAATATGTTCCATATATGACCGAACTTCTGAACGAGACATGTCTGTGCTGCCCAGGAGCACTGACCGTCTAAAAGTGAAACCCGGACAACTACGTGGCTCCACCTCAAAAATCCCACTAGATGGGTACTCATGGGCTCCATACCCATACTCTAGACCATGTACTGCATCAAAGCAAGAAAAACAACAAATGAAAGGAACATTAGTTATAGTAAAACTAAAAATCTTCAATAATCAAACACACAACTTCTTCAAATAGTTTACGGATTATAAGAACAACTTCTGCACCCTTTCCGGGATAAGATTGACATAGCAGAGTGTTCATGCTCAAAATATAGCTGCACGTGGTATGTTGATGGCAGTCATCTAGTTAAGGAGCAAATTCAAGAGATACTTGCATGCAACAAGAAGTACACAGGAGAAAAAAAAGAAGGATAGAAAGCACTAAAGAGAAGAAAACCAAGACAACTATTCATAAAACCCCAATGACTAAACTAGATGAACAAACCTAAGGGCTCTTACTCATACAACTGCTATTCTTCATAAGCAGAACAGACCGGACAATTTCGAGAAAGAGAAGCCATCATCAATGGTTTACAATGCAATACATAACCCTAGGAGTAATTTATTTTGCATATAAAACATGAGTTCAGGCATTAGATTGCAATCTTAGTGGCTAATCAATAGTCCTATCAAATTACTAATTTGCTATAAATGGAATTGTCTAATCTTCAATAAGCGAGGGCGGATTGGGGAGAGAGAGGTTGATGTAATTCATCTAGACAAAGACCGCAATTCCTCCTTCCCTAGCTAGAATTCTTACATAAATTTCTTTGTTCTTTTAGGTTAGCATTTTCCTAATGTTATTCTGGTTTAACACATGCATGATCCTGTCAAGACTAAGTGTACACTACGGTAACAGGAAATCAGGAATGATTTGAGAAACCATCTTGTGCTGGTGATTGCTGATGCTACAAGTAAATAAGCAACTTTTTGATAAGGTGGACAAAGAAGCAATTAGAAGACACTTCGCTCTGATTATGCTTCACATGACAAGCTTCACTGTGATGCTCACTTTATCATCCATATTTCCTCTTTCCACCAGCTTGGTCAACAGTATTTGCAGACATATCTCTAAATTTATCAACTAATAGTGTATGCCTATGTCAACTTTTTTTAAGAAATAACATAACTTAACCATCAATGAGCCAGTTCCACCAGCTTTCCTCTTTCCACCAGCTTGGTCAACAGTATTTGCAGACGTATCTCTAAATTTATCAACTAATAGTGTATGACTGTGTCAACTTTTTTTAAGAAATAACATAACTTAACCATCAATGAGCCAGTTCCATTATCCATGCAGGTAAGCACATTTACCTGGTAGGCTACGAGACCGGTTGGTTCCAAATGTAAACTACTTAAGTTGACACCTTCAGAGAAAAACCTTCACCAACTCTCTAAATTGGCACTTTCACCTTCATAACGGACATAATAGACCTGATGAAAGGACGGAAGATCCACTGAAAGATTCAATATGGGTGGCGAAGAAACCTAATGCTTTTGGTAGAGTTTTGGCTGCGCCATGTGATGGGTTTGAGATTGACAAGGGATCTCCTAAAAAGATTAAAAAGAATGGAGAGCTAAACCAGAGTTAAGAGGGAAATCACCTTTATTACAAGGACCCAGTGTGAGGAAAAATATAGGAGGTAAGAATTGAAGAGGCTTGAAAGTACAACTAATTATGACACATGGAAGTGTTAGAACATCAAGTGAATATGTGTCTAGATCAATACACGTCTAGATTCATTTACTCGAAAAATAAAACCTTATAAATATTCTATTGGATACCTTAGAATATTCTCATTATAGAATATATACTTATTTATTAGCTTAGAGATTGGTTATCTACCATATTGTACATAACCAACGACTTACTAAGTTGCTCAGACTCGGTGATGGTGTCTGCTACGGATGTGGATCTAGAGGTCGGATCCTTCACGATCTAAATTTTAAGATTTGGGGGTTCGAATATGGGTGGGGGGATTCGGCTAAAAATAATTCAAATATCTAAAAATAGAGTAATATGTCTATTTATGAGGCATTATGTGGAAAACATACAAGATATTTCGAGGAGAAAATATTGATCGAGAGTAGAATCCCAAAAGGAGATAAAAGGAAAAGGACCGACATAGAGCTTTCTATATATAAATTATTCAATTTTTTTCAATTTCACCCTAGCTTTTGTTTTAATTACTGCAATCTGAGGCATCTGTCCCAAATTTCTCCGTCGATTTTGGTCAAAGTACCCAAAATCAATTCACCAAATCCAGTATGGATCTCACACCCACACTAACGTCGTGTCGACGCGGGTGTGGCACCGAAAATGAAGGAGTTTGAGCAACTTAGACAACTTATATATGAACCACCTTTTTTTTTGACAAAGGTAACAGTAATATATGAACCACCTCTCTTACGTTGTTACTTAATTAAGTCAACAAGAGTTCTATAAAAATTTACACATGGTATCAGAGCCTCCACAATATTGGTAGACTCAAATAGCTTCCACTATCAGCAGGTGGTGCCGACCAATGTGGATTTCCGTCTGGTTGATGATTTCTTCTTTTCTTCTTCCTTTTGATGACAAACAACACTAGTCTCTCTAACGACCAATCCAGTGTCGATATATCTCTGATGACCGCACAACTACTTTCTATGTGACTGATGCACTCCTCTAATCCTTTAATTACTTCATTAAGACGAGATGCGGAACATCACATCTCCTTCCCCTCATTAAGACGAGATTTCTTTCCTTGTGACTGACATGTCAAAGTGGCTAACTTTATTGATTAATATCAAATTATAAGACACTAAACCACTGCTTAATTTCCATCTCAAAATTGGATGTAACAACAATATGTATAACAATACACATTAAAGGAGAACAAAAAAGCTTTAGTACCTTGTATACCAGAATGAAACACTCCGAGGCCAGCCCAATAGAGATAGTTGTTTACAGGTGTAAGATCATATACATTAAGATACAACAAAGAACGATTTTTCTCTCCATTGAACTGCTCCTTTGATGAACTTGAACTAGACCTTAACAATCTCATTGTAGTCCACACACCTCGTCCACCTCCCTCGCTATGTTTCTCAATAAATCACACTCAATATCCTGGCAGCTGACAGCCAATTACTAAGCACCTAAACTTCATAAACACAAATAAATAGATAAAATTCAGTAAAACAAGGCGTAGCTTTATCACACACTTAACACGCTCAATTTTAACTCATTATACATAACTAACAGAAAATTCAGCTATTACATAGAGCAAACACAGCTAATTGAGGTTAAAAAACGCAACGATCAATTGACTCGGACCGTAATTTTAACAAATTCCGAAGTTGGAGATAACGAAAGTTCAAAACTGAGCTAAATAGACGCATATAGATATACATACAGAAATACGTCTATGGAAGGGAAATTGAGAAATGGAGACAGATTTTACCGAGATGTGAGATGAAAATCGGAGACGGTTGTGCTACGGAGAGAGAACGGTGGCGGCGGCTTCAGATCGCCGCCGTGTACGGCGGAGAGAGAAGGATTGGCGGGGAAAGGATGAGGAAAGGTCAGGTGGGGTGCAGTGGCCGCCGAGTAATATTTTCTCTATTTTCCCACAGCTGTCTCTCTGAATAGAAATGAGAAAAAGGTTTATATTTGGAAAAGTTCATTTGCTTAAATAATTACAGAATTTAAATTACCCACTTTTTCTCTTTGTGATGATTTAAATGTGACATCATCTCACTTTATATATAGCTTACAACAGCTAATTAATAATTTAATGTATTATATCATTCAAATTTTAATTTTTTAAATATCTTTTATTATCAAATTAACTTTTAAATTATTGATATAACACTGCATTTTAAGTTTCTTATTAAGTAAAGAACTTGAAGTGAATAAATAATGGCACTAGAAAAGTCGATTTTGGGTCATTCGTGTGGATGACCATCACCCAAATCAATTAAGTCATCTCGAAAAATAATTATCAACATTTTATAAGTATCATTTTAATTTTTTTTATTTTATACGTAAAAATTTAAAATCCGATTAAAAGAGAGATTTGGTTAGTTAAGCAAAAAGTGAACAACTAATTCTAGCGCAGCTGAGTACAGCCTAGCAAGAACCTTAAACATAATGTGTCACACATGGCCTTTTTCAATCATCACTCATCATTCCTATTAAAATATAAAAATTTAATATTTTACTACTTTTGAATATTCTTTTAGATTTATCAATATCTATAACAAGAAAATGGGAATAATTTGAATGTGCAGTCAACAACTATATCTATATAAAATAAAAAAATAAAAAATAAAACATCCCACTTTCATGTTGTTAATAACTCGTTGTTGTCGTTTATCTCGCCTCAAGTTTAGACAAAAAAAAGTTTATGTTTCATTATTTTTGAACGGTAATTGATAGTATAAAATATATTTTCACATATAAATTTATTCAATATGATTTGGTATTTATGATTTATTTTTACAAAATTTACAATCTATCTACCTAATTATTTGGTATAATTATAAATATAATATCAAGTTTGTCACGACCCAGGGTACCCTAGATGCGACACGGCGTACTTGACCCAGAAAGGATCTCATACAAGCCCTTAACATATCATACACATAAGTAGAAGAAATGATGCGAAATTAAAACTTTTTACAATCGAAGTATTTTCATAAAAGTCAAAGGAAGTACTACACATTGTCTCATTAACCATCTAGTACGATGTAGAATCAATAGGGTCACAACCCTTTACAATAAAGTCTCAAAAGTAGAACATATGAACGAACAACAACTAGAAATATATGACTCTTGTCCTCGAACCATGAGGACTCACCACAAGTCTTGGAGATAATCAATCCAAGCTTTAGTCAAAGAGAAGGGACACCTCAAACGCCGGAACCTACACTTTGTAAAATGTAGAAGAAAAATGAGTTAGTACAAAAATTGCACCAAGTATGGAAGCCATGCATAAAAATCCTTAAAATATGCTAAAAAGAACATTTTAGTTGAAACCATATTGCACTTTATCATTTTTAAGAGTCCTCATGCACCATAGAGTAAAATACATAAGTCAAATCAATTCATAAGCAACCCTAAGCTATACAATGCATAGACAAGATCCCATAATCAGTGGCGTAGCCAGAAATTTAATGAAGGGTGTCCAAACTTTTAATAGTATTTCTTTTAAAAAAAAACGACGATTTAAATTACCAAAATAAATAATCAAGTTAAGCAATATTTAATTAAATATAGGAATATTTTTATTAATAGAATTACAAGTGTATAATTCAAAACTAACATTAAAAAAAAAAAATTACTATTGAAAACATAATTTAAATATTATTACAATTGTACTCGATGAGGTTTCATATCCTGAAACATTTTTATAATAGACTCATTAGAAATAGTACGAAATACTTTCTTTTCTATATAAGACACTATACAACCGTCTAAAAACTCATCATCCATTCAATTTCGCAAGTCATTTTTAGAGTATTTAAATCAATGCTTTGTTTTTGAGAAGAATGTGACAACATCTCTAACTGATCTACCGTTGTTTCTTTATTTGGTTGACTTAGAGAAGTCGAACTTTTTTTTGGTACTCTATTATAATAATTCCTCATGTCTATTGAAACTTGAAACTAAAATATTAAGTTGGTTATTTTTGTTATAAAATAAGAGAACGAGAAGAAAAAACAGAGAGAGAATTATTGAGATTCTATTCTTAATAATA
>JAJOOS010080322.1:0-16716 GCA_029582725.1 Solanum chiquidenum | reverse complement strand
ATCCAAGAAGTGCATAATGCGATATCTATTGCTTGAGACCTTTATTTTTGTACCACCACCCCTTGAGCGTAATAGAAAAATTGATTCAAAATTGGGGGTGCAATTCATATCTTCAAAGTGGAAGGAAAAATAGTAAAATTGATGGTGTGTGCCGCGACGTTAAATTAAGCGCTTATTGGGAGGCAACCCAATTAGTAGTGTAACTTCTTATTTTATTTTATTTTTATTTTATTAGTATCACTTTTTTTTTCTAATTTTTGCAGATTAGGGGAAGTCTGAGTACCTAGAAAAAAATGAAAAAAAAATGAAGGAAAGGAGCATGTTTGAGCTTAAGTGTGGGGTGACGACCCTTGATGCAAGGAGGAAACAAAAAACATGTTAGCTAGGCCATAGAGACCCCGATGGAGTATTTCTCACCCTTCTTCTTCTTCTTCTCTTTTCTATATATTGTTTTGGGGACAAAGCATGATTTTAAGTGTGGGGTGGAGGAATGATTCCTAGTTTTTACTTTTTTATTGAGTTTTTTTTTAGGATGGGTTCCTTGGCTTTTATTTTCGGTTCTTTTCCTGAGGATAGTCCCTTTGAACCGAGTGTCTTTTTTTTTAGGAATAAATTTTATTTTTTTAAATAATATTTTATCTTTATATTTTTTGGAGAGAAAAGAAAAGACCCTTTTGAGTTATGTGATACTTACTATTTGGGCCTAATTTTGAGTAGTACTTTCTTGTGAATGCTTGATTGCTAGTGAAATTGCAAACTTTTTGACATCTAGGTTCACGGTTCTGACTTTGTATATAGCTTATTTTATTTTATAGTTTGTTATGATCCTGTCTCTCTTAGAAATGGAATTGATCCATCTTGATTGATACTTGTGCCATGTGTGATGAGATTTTCTTTATTCCATGATTTGCATCTTAGTCTAGAACTTGCCCTGGATGTTATTGAAGCGAAATAAAAAGTGTTGCTTTGTTTAGGAGATGATAATAGGCTTTCTTTGATTTGTCTAGTAAATTTTAGCCTTTTCAGATATTTTATCACTAGTTAGCCCTTTTGAGCTTGTAGCCTTTTGTTGGTAGCCATATTTTTCCCTTGACTATTTTGTTGAATACCTAGTTTTTGCACCTTGCTTCTTTGAGCATTATAGCATAGACTTATTCTAATTATCAATTCTGAGAAAAAGGGATGATTGAGTGAAAAGGTAATCAATGATAGCTACAAAGTGCTTAAAAGCCCTCTTTGAAAGAATATGGAAAAAAAAAGGTATCTTGATGATGGCCCTGGTCCTTCCGAGGACATCGTGCACCTTAATGCATGTAAAATATGTAAGTTAAGGGTGGCTATTATGAAGGAAAACTTAGCTAAAAAAAAAGGAAAAGATTTAAACATTCTCGAGATGAACATTACTTGTGAAATAATTGTTGAAGAGAGGGCTGAAAATAAAGTGAAGAAAATAATGGGTGATAAAGTCTAAAATTGCAAAGTTCTTAAGGAAGTATAAGTCACTATTATATAGTTTTCCTACCCGTCCCCTAGCCTACATTACAACCCGTTAAAGTCCTATGTGATTCTATTCAAGCATGCTTAATTAGTGGAGATGTACATAATGGGCAAGCATATGGTTCTTTGTGCATACATGTGATTTTTCATTGTGAGTGTGAGAGTGTTCTTTGATGCTAAGTCCTTAATTTATATTTAATATTTTGATCTGAGTGTGTGGATTATTTCTTCTTGTGAGGGCACTTGTTTCATGATAGATAGGTGATTTTATTAACTTTCTTTGATGAGAGTAGGTGAGCAAGCTTAAATTTGATGAGTTCAAAGTTCTTCCTTGAGGTTAGGAGGTTAGAAGTTTGTTGTTTATTTGGATGTCTTGCATAATGATTGAGAAATCTACGTGATGTTTTGAAATTTGTATATGGCCTAATTGTTTGTATTAACCAAAGTAATGACATTGCTAGAATGAATTTTTTTTAGATGAGTTTTAATTTTTGCTCGAGGACGAACAAAAGTTAAGTGTGGGGTGTTAATGTGAGGTCAAAATACATATTTTTAATCATTATTTATCTTATATTTATTAATTATATTTGTCCTTTTTGAGCATAAATTTTATGGATTGTCCTAAATTATGTATTTTATTTGTAGGATTAAATTTGTGAAAAAATGAGAAAGTTTGGAGCTAAAACGAATTAAAGATAAAAAGTTGAAGAAGAAAATCAAGCAGACAGCTTAATAGATTAAATTAAATTAAATAATATATTCATATATATGGCAAATGGCAGCTGAGCAATTCCCAAATCAAGTTACTGCCACGTGGCAGCCAATGAAGGCCCCTTAAATATTGAGGCGGCGCAATTCACGCGGACAGTTTCACGAAAAAAAAGGAATTCAATTCCTTTTGTTTTTGGATTCCTAATTTAATTTGGACTCAATTATTTTATTTAGGATTTCTATATCTATAAATAGGGCATGAAAAGTTATTCTTAGGGAGAGCCAAGAACCAAGCAATAATACACAATATAAATTTTCTTCTAGCTTAGGAACTTTGGAAGAGCCGCCGTGGAGGCCGGAGAATTGTGGTTTATTCTTTCTTTTCCTTTATTATTTATTTGTATTCGTGATTAATAAAATATAGTTTAGCTATTGTTCTTAACTTTTTATCATTAACTTTTTATGATTAACACAAGCATATTTATTTTAATAAATTTTGATTGTGTTTTTGAGATAATGAGTAGCTAAATTTCATAACTAGGGTTGTGGAAACCGTGAGCGATTAACAAAATTTGAATAGTAAATAAGCAATTCTTGAATACTGTTTTGCATGCATTGATAATTCTTTCGTTTAAAAGTCTTTTTAACGGTGCGCAACGTTAGAACTCGCCTTGTTGCTACTTTCCGGACCAAGGACATAATCAACAAGAAAATAATTATCAACATAGATTTAGTGTGATACTATCTAATAGTCTAGTGTCGATTGGTGCGAAGTAATAACTAAGCCAAACATCGATGTGATGTCTAATATGAGGTAAAGGTAAGTGTTAGTAAATTATACACACGTAGCCGGACCAAAGTGCGGGGTGAAATTCTCTAAATGCCGGACCAAGGATATAGAGATATCTAACTTATCACTTTGCATGTAATACACTAGGAGAAGATTGCTATTACTAGGATTACCGCGTTATGAGCTTATGGGGAACACATTCCTAGTTATTTTTAATAATCTGAATATGAATAAATATTTAGTTCAAAACTATTTTTATTTTTTATTTTTTATTTTATTTCAAATTAAATCTCCCCATTGTTATATAACGACTATTGAGTTAAATATTTTCTATTGGCAATATTCTTCCATATTCTCTGTGGGATCGACCCCGACTCATAGTTGGGTAAATATATTGCATACGATCGTTTATATTTCTTTTCAAGAAGTATATTTGGACGTTATCAATGGCTCCAGCGGAACTAAAGGAATTGAAAGACTTGTTGGATAAGGGTTTCATCTGACCGAGTATCTCTCCCTTGGGTGCTCCAGTTTTGTTTGTTAGAAAGAAGGATGGTTCTCTTCAGATCTGTATAGATTACCGACAGTTGAATAAGGTTACCGTTAAGAATAAGTATCCTCTTCCAAAGATAGATGATATGTTTGACCAACTTCAAAGAGCGAGTTACCTCTCTAAGATTCACCTTCGGTCAGATTATCACCAATTGAGGGTGAAGGAAAATTATATTCCAAAAATGGCGTATAGAAACTGATTTTGTCATTTTGAGTTTTTAGTGATGAATTTTGGTTTGACTAATTCTCCAACCGCTTTTATGGATTTTATTAATAGAGTGTTTACACAATACCTTGACATGTTTGTGATTGTGTTCATTGATGATATATTGATTTATTCGAGAAGTGAGGATGATCATATCAACTATTTGAGGATTGTGTTGCAAATTCTCAAGGACCAACAACTCATTGCAAAGTTTAGCAAATGCGAGATTTGGCTAAGGTCCATGGCTTTTCTTGGTCACATTGTTTCAAGTAAGGGAATTGAGGTAGATCCTAAGAAGACAGATGTGGTTAAGAGTTAGCCTAGACCTCTATCCCTTTTTGATATTAGAAGTTTCTTGGGTTTAGCTATTTACTACAGAAGGTTTGTTGAGGGGTTTTCTACGATTGCCTTTCCATTGACAACATTGACTCAAAAGAAGGCTAAGTTCATGGTTCGAAGCATGTGAAAAGAGCTTTCAGGAATTGAAGGATAGACTTACTTCCGCTCCAGTGTTGACCTTACCGGAAGGAACTGATGGTTTTGTGGTTTATTGTGATACCTCGAGAATTGGGCTAGCATGTGTACTTATGGAAAATGGGAAAGTTATTGCCTATGCTTCAAGGCAACTTAAGATTCATGAGAAGAATTATCCTACGCATGACCTTGAACTAGCGGTGGTTTTTTTTGCCTTAAATATTTGGAGGCAGTATTTGTATGGAATACATGTAGATGTTTTTACTGACCACAAGAGTTTGCAATATATGTTTAATCAGAAGGATCTGAATCTTTGCCAAAGAAGGTGGCTTAAGTTATTGAAGGATTATGATATGAGTGTTCTCTATCACCCAGAAAGGCGAATGTGGTGGTGGGTTCTCTTAGTCGGTTATCTATGGGTAGTGTTGTTCATGTTGAGGATGATAAGAATGAACTGGTTCGAGATGTTCATAGATTGGTCTGGTTAGGTGTTCAATTAGTGGACTCCACCAAAGGTGGTGTTATGGTTCACAATGTTTCAGAATTGTCTTTTGTGGCAGATGTGAAAGCCATCAAGGTCTTGATCCGACTTTGGTAGAATGAAAGGAAGTTTTGCTTAAAAAATCCGTTGAGGCTTTATCCCAAGGGGGAGATTGAGTACTTAGATATCAAGGTCATTTGTGTGTTCCTAATGTTAATGACTTGAGGAAGAACATCTTTTCAAAAGCCCATAGTTTTCAGTATTCCATTCACACAGGAGCCACCAAGATGTACCGTGACCTGCGGAAGATCTATTGGTGGAATGGGATGAAGAACAATATTGTGGAATTTGTGGCTAATGTCCTAATTGTCATCAAGTGAAAGTTGAGCATCAGAAATCGGGAGGTTTGTCCCAAGACATTTTTAGCATTCCTACTTTGAAGTGGGAAGACTTGAATATTGATTTTGTTGTTGGTTTGCCTCGCACCCAGTGACAACATGACTCAATTTAGGTTATACTAGATCGAATGACAAAATCAACTCATTTTATTCAGGTCAAGAATTCTTATTTGGCGAAGGACTATGCTAGATTATACTTGAAAGAAATGGTAAAGTTGCACGGTTATACTTGAAAGAAATGGTAAAGTTGCATGGAGTGATTTTATCCATTATCTGCGATCGTGGTACTCAATTCACTTCTCAGTTTTGGAGATCTTTTCAAAAGGAACTTTGTACTCATGTAATGCTTAGTAGGGCCTTTCATCCCCAAACCGATGGGCAAGTGAAGCATACTATGCATACTTTAGAGGATATGTTGAGGGCTTGTGTGATTGATTTCAAGGGTAATTAGGATGATCATTTGCCTTTGATTGAGTTTGCATATAACAATAGTTATCACTCAAGTATTGGTAAGGCTCCATTTGAGGCATTGTATGGAAGAAGGTGTAGTTCTCCTATAGGTTGGTTTAAAGTGGGCGAAGTTGCTTTAATAGGTCCCGAGCTGGTACATGAGGCTATGGAGAAATTTCGACTTATTAGAGAAAGGTTCAGAACAGCTCAAAGTTGGCAAAAGTCATATGGCGATGTTAGAAGAAGGGATCTTGAGTTTGACGGTATTGATTGGATTTACTTGAAAATTTCACCCATGAAGGGTGCAACGACGTTTGGTAAGAAAGGGAAGCTTAGTCCAAGTTATGTAGGACCATATCAGATTTTGAGGAGTGTTGGTAAGGTTGTGTATGAACTTGAGTTGCCTAGTAAATTGGCATCAGTGCATCCAATTTTCCATGTCTTCATTTTAAAGAAATGTGTTGGTGATCCAACATTTATAGTCCCCTTAAAAGGTTTGGGAGTTAAGGATAATTTGTCTTATGAAGAAGTTCTGGTTGATAATTTAGACCGACAAGTTCAAAAGTTGAGAAATAAAGAAGTTGCTTTCATGAAAATGTTGTGGAGGAATCAGTTAGTTGAGGGTGCTACTTGGGAGGCCGAGGCCGATATGATGTCCCGATATCCTCATTTTTTCCTCTTATCCCTACTCTAGCTCGAGGTAATGAGTTCCTCATGATTTACTCTTTTGGTGTCATGTGTCTTAGATATTCCCATCGTTTCCTCATTTATGCATGTTCATGAAAAGGGCTTAAGTTGTGAGAAAATGAGTCAACTTGATTGATTTCTAAAAGTTCAAGTGCATTTGAGTATGAGTTGCATATAGACTTCATGATATGATGTTTTGAACATGCTTTAGCTTTGAGTTGATGTTTCCTCCTCGGATATGTGCATTTATGTGATTGCATTCATGATGGACTGCTAGATTTGAATTCTTTTCCTTCATGTGATGTCTAGAATCCAATTCGAGGATGAATGTTCCCAAGGGGGAGATAATGTAACACCCCAGAATCAAGAAACCTAGAAATGGGAGGAAAGTGGGAGGTCACCATCCCTCTATTGAGTCCTGGCACCCTTCATGGAGAAATTCACGAGTTGTGAAGGCCACCACGGCTCGTGGTGGTGCCCGTGGTAAAGTGGACCGTGTCCTCCATAAGGTCAAGGTCTTCTCGTCAGCACCCAGACGGTTCGTAAAGAGCCAAACGTGTGGTGGTAGTGGTCGTGAAGGGAGGCAAAATCCCCCAAGCCATTGGTCCAGGGTCACGACTGCCCAGACGGCTCGTCGACCCTAAGACGGCTTGTGTGGGCCTCCATCTGGAGGTTTGAGTCAGCTGAAAGTCAGGGTCAGTTGGGTCTTTTTCTAATTATTTTATCTTGATATTATGTCATTTTACCCATACCAATTACCCCTATATAAGTAATTTAAATCCCAAATTCAACCCATTCAAATCTTTCTCTAAAAAAATTCAAAGGAAGAACAAGTCTTTCCCTCTCAAATATTTCTCTCTCTAGAAATCTTGAAGAAGAAGGGTTCAACCTAGGGTTTCATGGCAAGTCTCCAACTCCACCATTGAAGGCAAGCTTTTAGCATTAAGGTATGTTTATTTTCATCTATGATTTCCTTTCATTCATGGAGTTCCCAAATTCTCCTTTTTTCAAAGTTAGAAATCCCCAATGAAGTTAGGTTTTTTCTTCTATGTTATGGGTTCTCTTGATTATTTATTTAATTGATTGAATTATGATCTCTTATGCATGATTGAATAATTCTATGATTTTATAATAATTCCCCATGAACCCACATAATCCCCATGTTTTTCAAATTATGATGATATGATGTGGGTTTTTTATTATGAATGAAGAGTTTATGAAACTAAGCATGTTCTTATGAAATTGATGTAAATGTTTTAAGGATTCTTTGAGATTGAGTATCAATGATGTTGTTGTTGTGTTGTTGAAAGGATCTCTCATATACACATGAAAGCATGATTGTCAAAGGTTTTCTTACATAAGTAATGTTTCTTAAGGTTGAAACGTCTTCTCACCTAAAATGAACCAATTATCAAGGAATTATGTTAATGATAAGGAAAGAGGCGATTACCCATGCTCTCTATAAATGACAAGAGGTGATTACCCACGTCACATGATGTATGGACAATAGGCCATTACCCATGTTCCTTTAAGAGCTAAGATGAATAGGATTAAGAACTATTTTGTGGTTACCGGTATGTTGAAATTCTTTGAACTTGATGTTTATGTTTTACTTGATCTCGGTGCTACCTTGTCTTTTGTGATACCATATGTGGCTATGAGTTTTGATATTCTTTTGAATGTGTTGTTAGATCCTTATTCTGTCTCTCCTCGCATGGGTGATTCTATTGTGGCTAAGAGGGTCTGTATAAAGTATCTTGTTTCCTTGTCCTATAGAGCTACTCTTGTTGATTTGGTAGAGATTTATATGCCAGATTTTGATGTTATCCTTGGTATGGATTGGCCGCATTCTTGTTATGCTTCTATTGATTGTAGAACCTGTGTAGTCAAGTTTTAGTTTCCATATGAGCTTGTGCTAGAATGGAAAGAGGGGAATTATAGGCCTAAGGGTTAGTTTGTCTATTGTCTTAAAGCTAGAAAGATGATTGCTAAGGGTTGCATATACCATCTAGTTAGGGTGAGGGAAGTGGATTCTGAAACCCCTACTCTTGAGTCGGTTCCTATTGTTAATGAGTTTCCGGAATTATTCCCAGATGATCTACCCGATATTCCTCCCAAAAAGGAAATAAACTTCGGTATTGACCTTCTCCCAAATATGCAAACTATCTCTATTCCTCCTTATTGAATGGCTCCGACAGAATGAAATGAATTGAAAGACTTGTTGGATAAGGATTTCATCCGACCGAGTATCTCTCCATGGGGTGCTCCAGTTTTGTTTGTTAGAAAGAAGGATGGTTCTCTTCGGATGTGTATAGATTACCGGTAGCTTAATAAGGTTACAATTAAGAATAAGTATCCTCTCCCAAGGATAGATGATATGTTTGACCATCTTCAAGGAGCAAGTTACTTCTCTAAGATTGACCTCGGTCGGATTATCACCAATTGAGGATGAAGGAAAATGATATTCCAAAAATGGATTTTAGAACCCGATATGGCCATTTTGAGTTTTTGGTGATGTCTTTTTGTTTGACTAATGCTCCAACCGCTTTTATGGATTTTATGAATAGGGTGTTTAGAGAATAGCTTGACATGTTTGTGATTGTGTTCATTGATGATATATTGATTTATTTGAGAAGTGAGGATGATCATATCAACCATTTGAGGATTGTGTACCGAGTGAACAAGTGGCGATTAACCAAATCCCATAAATTATGTGCCAACATAGGATTGTCTAGATAGACATTAGCTAGTGGATCCACATAAGCTAGAAGTTTTTGGTCCTTACCTTTGCAATTAGGACAACTCTTTTCGGTGTGGGAGATACTAAATTCCATGTTGCTAGCTCACGTGGTCTTATATGTCGGTTAATGCTACTTCCCACAAACAAGTAAAGTTATGATGAACCAAGGTTACTTCAAGAAGTACCATAAGTATGCTTTAAGATTATGTTCACTTGCATTGATTATATTTTATGACTTACGTTTTCTAACTTTCAAGTTTCATGTTTTAGCTTGATCATTGAATGATCATGAAAATGTCCTATTTTAGCATGTTTTCAAATGTATTATACATGGCTATCATACCTGGTAAATATTTTGTACTAACACATACTCTTGCCTACATTTCTTCAAATATAGGGTCTGACTGTCAAGGTCCTCCGTTTTGTGGTTAGATTTCATTGAGAAGATTTTCCAAACTTAGGTGAGTCCTCATGTTTAGAGGATGGATTTTCATTGTTTTTAGTTTTCTTTCTTACTTTCAGTTTAGACATGATGTATGGCTAGGCCCAAATTTCATCCTTATGTACTAGATGGCTAATAAGACAAGTGTTTAGACTTCCGCTTTACTTTTCTAAAATTTTTGGACTTTAAATGTTGTTCTTTATCTTCTTTTTTTGTTCTATTTCTTATGTTATGAATGCTAAGTGGCTTGTATGGAGCCTCTCGGGGTCCTATACACCATGTTATGCCTAGGGGGTACCATGGGTCGTGACATGGCTTGAGCCAACACTTGAAAAGTATCCCTAAACTCTGCATTAGTCACTTGCTTGGCCAAAGGGTCGACCAGAACATGAGGAGCTTGAGGGGGAGCTTCTTGTTCCACATTCTCTCTCGCATTCTTTCTAGCATATGCCCTTCAAGAAGCCATATCCTGAAAAGCATCGGATCAAGATTAGGAGAAAGGATACGACTTTAGAGTAATGAAAGGAGCAGAATTTCCTAAACATATTATTGCCTCTCATTCATAAGTGTGGAGCGCTTCACACTCATGGACAAGACTCTATTCAACGTGGCTTATGAGACTTCCTAGAACCTTTCTAAACCTTGTGCTCTGATTACCATTTTTGTCACGATCCAAAGCATGGCCTAGGCGTAACATGGAAAATAGGACCCCAAGAGGCCCTACACAAGCCACTTCTCATGCATCATACAAAATAAGAGAAAATTTTTAGAGTTTAAAAGGCAATTTCACATAAGAGTTCACAATACGTAGCAGAAGTCTAACGTAGTCTCAAAGACATCTAGTACATCACTAGTGATCGGGACGTAACCCGTACATCGCATAAAATACCAAAAAGTAAAGACATGATGAAATAAAGGCTCGGTCCTCAGAACATGAGGACTCACCAATCTTTAATATCTACTAAGTGACCCCTAGTCACGGAGATGCAAATCTGGAATGTCGGACCCTACATTTGGAAGAATATAGGCAACAGTATGCGTAAGTATAAAAATGTACCAAGTGTGATAGCAATGCATAAAAGTTTGAAATAATGCAAAAAGGACCTTTTTGTTACATGCAATGACCAAGCTAAACATGTGATAAAAGAGTCATAAAAACACGGTCAATGCAAGCTAACATCTTTAAAACATTCGCGAGATACTTCTTGAAGTAACCTTAATTCATTATTAAGGGTGATTTACCTTCACTACAAGAAAAATGACTTTTAACGAAAGGAAATACAGTCGTTAAAAGTCCATATCCAGTTGTTAAAGGTCTATAACGACCGGGCAAAAAATGGTCTTCACCAGTCGTTAAAAGCTTCGTCGTTAAAGGTTAACGACCGGATTGCATAGCCGGTCGTTAGATACTACTTAGCGACAACGATAAATCCAGCGCTACATTTACTAACAACGACCACAAATTCCCTTCGTTGATGGTCATTTGGTCGTTAAAACATTGAACCAGTTGTTACAAGTACTTTTAGTTGTCAGATTCTTTCATTGATTACATTACTTTTACCAACCAAGTTTAAATTCCTTTCGTTGATTTTAATAAATTTAATGACCATGTTTGTTTCACAAATTTAGTTTCAAATAATTATATATAGTTTTTATCCTCAAGCAGTTCCGGATCTTAATATCAATTCTTTTTTTTCACAAGCCATAAAAAATTTAATATAAAATTTCATAATTGTTTTGCCATGAACGAAACATATAAATATTTGTTCAACACGATATCTAAAAAACATACATGTTCAACATAAGATCTAAATAACATAGATGTTAGACATAAATATTATAAAACAGAGATGTTCGACATCTATCGAATCCTAAAAATTGAGAAAATGAAACAACTGCATATATAGGTTAAAACGTCTCTAGATCTACACCAACAATAAAAATATAATCTTTCTTTTCAGCTGGCTCCATAATTCTTCAACAACACGTTCTTTAATTTTCATCACATTCTTCCTCTGTTAGAAAAAACAATTTGAGGTCAATTCGTAACAGAATACCAGATTGCTATAACTTATAACTTTTAAAGCATAAATCAATCATTTAATCACCAAAGAGCCCAAATCATTAAACACAATATTATATATACCCAAAGAAATCTATAAAAAAAACTCAACCAAAAGGTCAAATGCATGGGATACTAATTTATATAACAAGACAAGCCTCATGGATAGTAAGAAAATGCATGGGATACTATTCATTCTCTCGTCTAGCAATCTTGATAAGTTGATGTTACAAAATATTCTATGGTTTAAAAGCAACATAAAAAGCATTCTAAGTCTTTTTCCAGATTGTTATCATTTAGTCCAAGTGAAGAATATCATTTTTATACAAGAGCCAACATGTTTGACTTGTTACAAGTTGTTTTATAAAGAAATTATATCATATCAACATCAACTATCTCTCTCATTTTTTAGAAGAAAATGTACAATGTATGTTCCATACATCATCTATATTGCTGAAAAGAGGATCCAACAGTGTCTTAGCATTTGGAGAAAGCCACCACGCTCAACTATTGAACTAGACTACACAGAATTCATTCATGCAGTTTAATTTGAAGGACAGGAATACTAAAGGTTTTGAGAAGAATGAGGCTACAATGGAAGATACAATGGAAGATATAACTTGTAGAGTTGTTTGTGTTTGTTGTGTTAGAGCTACTGCACAACCAAACTTTTATTAGATAGATGTAGCTTCTACCCAAGAAAGTGATCAAGGATATAGAACAAACCTGCACGACCTTCTTATGGACACGGAAAATAACAATGTCCAGAAGAGCATTGGTGTCATGGGAAACAATATGCAAACCACATGCTGCAGGTTATTCAATATCATAGAACTAAATAAATCTATGGCAATACTTAATTAGCAATTGCAGAATGTAGTGAGAAAGGACTGTCTATGGATCTGATGGGTACACAGTTATTTTATCAAAAAAAAGGGAGATTGAAACTGTCCTCATACCTAAATTTGCATCATCATGGATAGTGAGGAATATATTGAGGTCTGGAGATGTATTGTTACAAGGACAAACTAGTTAGGGTGCTTTGATGGCTGAGTTTGCAAAGGTACAGAGGGGAGGCAAGTTCTCTACTTAGAAGATGTATATATACCTATCTCATGACCATATTTCCCAGACTCGAGTAGAAGAATATTACCTTGCAACATGGAGTGCACCCTAGGTTCAAGTTTATTATGTGGCTGGCTGTCCAAAGAAGATTAGCAAAAGTAGACATGCTTGAAAAAATTGGTATACAAGTGCCACATGACTGTGTGTTTTGTAGTAAAATAGGGGAAACTTTTGATCAGACTTTTATGGGGTAGACTGTGCAGCTGGTTGGGATTTCACGGGGTTATTTTTTACCATAGAATAGAATGGGCTGGGATCAGTGATATTGCAAAAAGAGTGTAGGACAAGCCAAAATTTCTACAAGTGTGTTTGTCATGCTAGTCTATGTTATATAGAGAGAAGGAACGAAATCAGATTCCAAAAGGAAAGAATGTGCCTAGACATGGTCTTGAGGGAGGTCGTGATGCATATTCATCTCTACGGCTAGCAAAAGGCAAACTGGTTGCATGTACTTCAAAATCTAAATTTGTATCCCTAGGCATTTTTACAGTGAAATAAACATAAATTATTCTTGCTTTGTATGTCATAATGAGTAGTAATATGGATAGGCTAGAATGATATATAGCAGTTAGGCCATCACTGCTTTGTTTGTACTAAATAGTTTGGTTATTAATGAAATATCCCAGCTAACCAAAAAATATTCTGATTACCAAGAAACAAAGATCCAACAGTATAAGAAATGTATCGATGAAAGTAGTATTATCTACTGTGAACCTTATTATGGAGATAAACTAAAATGAGATAACTATATTTCGCATTTACACAATTCAGAAAGTTCAACAAGTTTAGAAATCATTATTCTAAAACTATAACACAGTAAAGATTTAACACGCAACACAAATACTAAGGTGAACATGCAGGAAAGGAACTCAGTTCAGAACAAAGGAATACATCCTGATTGAGACAAAGATATGCATAATTATATAAGCATGTAGTCTCGTTCATCATGGAAAGTAGTACAACTAAAGACAGTCTACCCTCTAAAATCAACTTATCATAGAAAGCCAGACCACTGCATTAGCAAAGCCCTTATCAAAGATGAGCATTTGTCAATGACATCACTAAATTCATTGAAAAATACACATCATGGAATAGCTAATGAAAAGTTTGCTAACCTGGTGGAGGTGATGGAGGTGATGAAGGTGATGGAGGTGATGAAGGTGATGGATGCTGACGAACCACTACACTTTCAAGGCGATCATATTTACTCTCGAGAATATCAATACGCTTTTGTAGTAATTCCTTTTCTTTTCAAGTTGTTTTCAGTTCTTCCAACAATGCAACCTTAGAAGTACTACCACCTTTCAACTACTTAGTGGTTATCCCACCACCAAATCCAACTGCATGACTTTTGCATTGAGGTCCAAAGCACTGTTCCACTACCTCAATATTAGTAAGAGACGGTTCAGATTGTACAAGCTCTTGAATTTCAGCCTATAAAATACAAGAATGTTTAAAATATTCACTGAATCAATCCAGAGAGAAAATGTTAAATGAAATTTATTGATAAACATACATATTTTTCATTGGTTTCGGGTTCGACAAGCTCATTTCCCTTTTTACGAGTCTCAAAGAAGATAGTTGCCATGTTTGGTGGATTACCATCTTTGCCTCCCTTAACAATAAAAAAATTAAGTACTATAAGATATTTTATGCAGAAAGGAGGTTTTCTTGTAGGGTTTCATGATTTATTTACCACTTCATAAATAATCTCTCTTATAGGCTTGCTACTCGTACGATGAGGCATACACAACTTAGACTTGTTGATTGTGTTTCTTGTACTTGATTCCTGCACTAACAACACAAGCTAAAATTATCACAAGCTTGTTTAATGATTCTATTTTTATTCTTAAATTAACTTTTGTAACTACTTTGCATCCTCTTGATCACAAATGATATCATTTAATCAAAAGAACTATTCCAAAACAGTAATCATATGTGACTTGAAAATAAAATAATATTAATCAATAGCTATGCAATCATACCTAAAACTTTTTAGATAAAAAATGTTCCTTGACCAACCATTCCCAATCAGTTTTGTCTGCTCCTATTGGCACATCTTTTAGAACCTCGTGCAATGACTTGGATTTCATATTGTTGTGCAGCGATCCTCTCCAATTGTTCCAAAGCTTTTTCATATGTTGAAAAATATTATCTCTTTGATCATTCATGTTATCACAGTCAAACTTTTCCTGAAATAAGGAAGAATATCATCAGAATCAGAGCAAGACACCTTTGATTGCAAGTTAATGTTCTTGATTAATGTAATGAAGGGTTGATCTTACATGTCAACTATGTAAGAACTTTGTATGGGGAGGTACTGCAGATCATAGAAAGACATATTTTACTGTTTGGGATAAGGTGTGCTTCCCATATATAATTTTTGAGGATTAAAAGTTAAGGGATGTATGAAATGGAATGAAGCTTCTGTTGGCAAACTACTATATTAAAGGTTTCAGAATAACTAAACATCCTCAGGGTAACATGGACACATGCAGTGTATATGAAGTAATATGGCAATATATGAGATCACATACCACCTACAGATTGTTTTTGCTACTGGAGAAAGTTAACGTCTCTAAACACTGGGATGGTTGATTAGTACCAAAAGAGAAAGTACAAGTTGACAAAGAATGAAACGTACGTAATCAGACACCAGGACTTAAGGAGTTATAGGGGTCTAGACCAGTCTTTGGGAAGCATATCTTACTTGGACAAAATTTATGCAATCAAAGCATAATTAAATTTATCCTCTGGTTGGCAAACTAGAACAAATTGCTTACGAAGACTAGAATTATGAGATTGAACATGCAGGTGCAAGATGCAAATTGTTGTCTATGTTTAACAGGGGTAGTAGAAATTCCTCAACACCGAGTGTGAATGGATTACGACATATTCTGGCTAACTAGACAGAGGTACAAATTATTTAGAAGGATGTCCCACAAAGTTTGAAATTGTGTAGAAGAAATAAATGGAAGCAAACACAACAGGAAGTCTAGGTAGCAATATGGGGTGTAATGATTTACCACACATGGAAAGCCAGGAATTGGAAGATATTAGGGGCATAACTGTGAATACAAGTTTTGCAATTGTACAGATAAAAAAGAGGTGAGAGCTAGAACATCTATTCTGCAAACACGTGTTCTAGAAGTTGCATTACCGCATTTAATACATATACAACGTATCAACTGTTGTTCTCCTAATTTTGTAAAAGCATAATCCAAGAAAGTCTCCACCCCATCTATATAAGCAATAGCAAGTCTGTCTTTAATGAGTTCCATCCATTGTTTATTAGGCGCCATTATCTCCATGCATGTAAATAGATATAATAATACATTAGTATAACAACAAAGTAGTACTAATTAGATATTTACTTTTAAAGTTATAGATTCATACACAATAGATGCATATAGTTATATACGTCTTATATTTCAAAATAATAATTTTTGCATGTATATTCTAACTAAACATCAATAGTAAAAGACCAAATAGTTTCTACGTTTATGGTTATGAACTGGATATACAAAGCAAGTTCATAACAAATTTATAAAATTATAAACAAAGTTTAGAGAAGTTCTACAATCTAATCTAATTATATTTATACAAGAGTATGTAAAGACTAAAGAAAAAAAGGTGAAATATTTTATATTTTTTTATTTGTAGCATTTAAATTTTGTTATAGTTGTGCATTTTGTTATTACCTATATTGAACACATCAAAGTTTTGATAGTGCGTGATAGTTCAACATTTCACGATGCTCATACCATTGTTCAAAAACCGATGGAACACAATAAAAGATCGCCACCGACATTTACCTCTTAAAAATGGCCAATAAAACTAAATTAAAAAACATAGCTAAACAAATGACCACAAAATTGAGACAAATACTTGGAATATTTTCAAAAACACATCAGTAAAGAAGAAAAGTTTAGAAAAAGAGAAATTTGTACCTTACAAAAGAAATTAACAAAGAGCCTTCAAAAGAATAGTTTTGGAGACACTTTCAACAACAATAACAAGCACCACCACCGACAGATTTGTAATCAAAGCCTACAACAACCAAGAAAGAAATATGTGAACATGAGATACACTTTACAGAAAA
>JAJOOS010080319.1:0-31201 GCA_029582725.1 Solanum chiquidenum | reverse complement strand
AACCCTTCATTGTCAAGACTGACCAGAAGGCATTAAAACATCTGCTAGAACAAACTATACACACTGATTTCCAGGTGGCTGGTATCTCAAAGCTCATGGCGTTTGACTTTACTATTGAATACAAAAAGGGACTGGACAATAAAGCTGCTGATGCTCTTTCCAGGAATCAAGGGGCAGAGCTATTGGCTTTATCCTTGCTTACACCCCATGATACACTCTTCTGCCAGATTCAGCAATCTTGGACTTCTGATGCTGCTTTACAGACCTTGATCACTAAACTGCTATTACAGCCTTATAAATCCTTCACTTGGATTAATTCTCAGCTTAGGTGGAAGGGAAGATTGGTGGTAGGATCTGACCCTCAGTTGAGAGAACACATTATTCAGTTGTGGCATTCTACACCTCAGGGTGGCCACTCTGGAATGGATGCTACCATTAGGAGATTGCAATCCCTATTCTACTGGAAGACCATGGCTCTAGATATCCGGAGTTTCATTAATAGATGTGATGTGTGTCAGAGACACAAATATGATGCCTCAGCTTATCCTGGCTTAATTCAACCTCTACCTATCCCTGAAGGGGTTTGGACTGACATTAGCTTAGATTTCATTGAGGGTTTGCCTAAATCCAAAGGCAAGGATGTCATTCTAGTGGTGGTTGATAGGTTGAGTAAGTATGGCCATTTCATTTGCTTGCAGCATCCTTACACTGCTCAGACTGTAGCTCAAAGCTTCTTGGACAATGTATTTAAGTTGCATGGTATGCCCTCTACTATGGTCAGTGATAGAGACCCTGTTTTCTTGAGTTCCTTTTGGCAAGAATTGTTCACCTTGCAAGGAGTTCAGTTGCATAAATCTACAGCCTACCATCCTCAAACAGATGGTCAGACTGAGGTCTTGAATAGGACTTTGGAGACTTATCTGAGGTGTTTCTGCTCGGATAAACCCTTGGAGTGGGTTGCTCACTTGCCTCTTGCTGAGTGGTGGTACAACACAACTTATCATTCAGCTATCAAATGCTCCCCTTATGAAGTTCTTTATGGTCAAAAGCCACCTATTCATCTTCCCTATTTGGCTGGTGAATCCTCTAATGAGATGGTTGATAGGTCCCTGGAGGCTAGGGAAGCTATTATTGCCTTGCTAAAGTTCCAATTATCCAGGGCTCAACAAAGAATGCGAGATCTGGCCAATAAACACAGGTCTGACAGACAGTTTAGTGTGGGTGATTGGGTCTGTTTAAAGCTACAGCCTTACAGGCAGTTCTCTGTGGCCACTAGACCCTTTAACAAGCTAGCTGCATAGTACTTTGGTCCCTATCTGATTGATGCTAAGATTGGAGAAGTTGCTTATAAACTTTTGCTTCCAGCTGATGTGTTGATCCATCCTACTTTTCATGTATCACTGTTGAAAAAATGTCATGAAGTACCTGCTGTCCTCAACCATCCTCCAGTTTTACATATGTCTAGTCCCTACTGCCCTTTGCCTGAGGCAATATTAGAGAGGAGGATGATCAAGAGGGGTAATAAGGCTGTTTGTCAGGTGTTGGTTAAATGGCTGGGCATTGATACAGCTCAGGCTACCTGGGAAATTCTCACAGAGTTGCAGCATCGATTTCCTTCATTCCAGCCTTGAGGACAAGGCTATTCTTCAAATGGGGGGTATTGATGCAAGTATATGTAGTCGAGTTATAAGGGAATCTAGAAATCTGTTAGAAAGCTGTTAGAATTGTTAGTTAGTTAACACTGTTCAGCTGTCAAGAAATTAGTTAGTTAGTTATTTTGTTGTATTCTTCTTTAGTCATTTTACCCATTGATTAGTTGTATAAATACATGGGAATTGTACTCATTCATGAATAATATCATTTGCTCTTTCTTCCCTCTTCTACAACCTATTAGCTAATCTTCTCGGTTGAATCCCTGAATTAGCCTTCATCTTCTTCGAGCCTTAGCTCCTAGATTAACTACTATCATCGTGATTGAGTGTGAGTGCATCATAAGTAGTATCCATGCTTTCCCTCAAACTCCAAATACCTGAAACTTAAGTGTTTTCATCAAATATTGAGCCAAAATATGCATTTGAGGACACTAATTCTATCAAAATATAGCCCTAAATGAGTCCAATTTGTGGACTTATCATTAACCAATTAACAATTAATTATTTTAAATTACCCTCCCAATTTAAAGATCTTGATTAAATGAATAGTCCAAAATTCTCATTTAAAAATTACGAAAAAGATCTATTATGAAAGAGAGAACTAGTTTTCAAAATGACCTAGCAGGTCATTACATGAATGACAATTGTTGCTCGTCAAGTTGTAGGATTAACTGATTGTCCGTCATCAAGTTGTGAGGAACTGATTGTCCGTCATCAAAATATCCAACAGTACCCGCATAAATGCTTATCATCACATTTATACTCGATTTCGTTACCTTTTATCCAATCAACATATTCAAGTAACACACTAGCACCTCGAAAAAGAGTCTCTAAACTTACCTTA
Organism: Solanum chiquidenum; assembly: GCA_029582725.1. Lineage (NCBI taxonomy): Eukaryota > Viridiplantae > Streptophyta > Magnoliopsida > Solanales > Solanaceae > Solanum > Solanum chiquidenum. The sequence continues at coordinate 28,705 of JAJOOS010080319.1, read as the reverse complement.
AATCGAAATCCAAAAAGTCAAATTATGACTTTAATTTGCCCTTTCTCAAAGCCTCCGAACGAGCCCAATCAGGTCAAATACATAATCTACATAAATTAATGAATCCGTAGGCACCCCTATTGTTATGCCTCTATTCTGAGCTCAAAAGTACCAACCCTAACACCTTGTTTGGATGGTTGTTACCGGTTGCATTGTACTGTATTGTTAGTTTAAATACAACAATTGTGTTGATTGTTGCTTAAATTATATTGTATCGTATCGTTTAAATCCATCGCAAAGTAACAATGAAAAAACTCATTTTATGTAATGAACGATTGGGTGTGATCGCGTCGTTACATTAATATTTTCTTCTCATTTTGTCTTTATTTATTATTTAATAATCATATTTCATCTTTTATCGTACATTTTCATAGTAGTTCTACCTCGTACCCTACTTTTCTTGTAAGTTTATCATTCAAATTATGGATGTGTGGCATTATATAACGACGGAGAACGATACAATATATCCAAACATTGTATTCATTAAAACAATACAATACAGTTCAATGCTAACACAATATGATACATTATGAAACAATACGTAACAACCATCCAAACAAAGTGTAAGCGTACAAGGGCACAATTGGAATTGTATTGAAAATCAAGTTACACATGACCTAAGGAACTCAATAATAAAATTTCATCAAAAAACAAATTCAAATCAACCTTGAAAATTTCCAATTTCCCAATTAAAGCATAGATGGTTATGAATTTCCTACCTTAATTGTGCAGATGATATTAAAACATAAACCAATTTAATATTAAATTAAAAATAATATAAATCTTCTATTGGGAATTAATCAGGAACATATATAGAGTATATATCAATAAACTCTGTGAAATTTACTACAAAATAAGAATATTATAATTAGAGAAAATACATAAAATCCACCCTGAACTTAATAACAAAATTTACTTTAGCACTTTAATTTTACGGGTAATTATTTATTCCCATAATTTCTTTACAAGCGAATTTAAATACACCCAAACAGCTGACGTGGCAAGTCAAAAAAAAAATTTAGCATGTAAATATCAAAAATTAAAGAGAAAAAAAATAAGTGGGCCCCAATATCAGCCCAGCCCAGCCCCACCCCACTCCTTCATCTTCCTTACACCCCACCACTCCTTCTCCTTCTCCTTCTCCTTCTCCTTCTTCTTCTTCTCCTCCTTCTTCTTCTCCTCCTCCTTCCTCTTCTTCTTCTTCTCCTCCTCTTCCTCCTCCTCTTCCTCCTCTTCCTCTTCTTCTTCTTCTTCTTCCTCTTCTTCCTCCTCCTCCTCCTCCTCCTCTTCTTCCTCCTTCTTCTTCAAAACTCTCATTCTTACCCTATTGCTCCTCTTTGAACCCCCACCGTCTATCTTTCTCTTCAGACCTCGCCGCCTCAATCATCACCTGCATCGCCCTTTTCTTATTTTTTTTCGTTGAACTTTTCATCTTTCTCCTTCTTTGAAATGCCCCCACCCCCAATTCATTTCGATTAGTAAAAGGGTGTAATGAAAAGGGGGAAAGTGGAAAAATGAAGAAATCAACAATTTGTTATTGCTTCAAATGGTAGTGTTTGAATGTGATGAACTTGAAGCTCGTTTGTTCAATTCCAATCTTGACTGAGTTGAGGAACATGCAAGCTCATTTTTTGAGATTTTTTTACTTTCAAAATTATGAATAAACAAAAAGAAATAAAAAAGAATTTTAAAATTTAAAATTTAAATAATGTTTAATGTGGCACTGATATGGCAATGATCTGGCGCTGATGTATCGATTAGATGATGTGTGTGGAATGCACTTGCCATTGTGAGACTGGTATTATAATTTTAGGGTGATATTAAATTCACTTGAAAAGAGATTAAGGGGTAAATAATTCTCTGTAAAGTTAAAGTGTTAAAAGTAAATTTTGCTACCAAGTTTAGAGGAGATTTTATTTATTTTCTCTTATAGTTAACATGAAGACTAAATATATGGAGGTAACTAAAGGGAGAAAAAGACGAGTAACTCATCCAGTAAACTTTAATATAAGTCATTATGTAATCAAGGCAACATTTATAAATTCAAATCACAATAACAATTACAAATTAATTTCGAATTGCTTTAGCAAACTCAATATTAAACCATTAAAATTCATCAAATCGTCACTTTCTGATTTTATTGGAAATTTTCTAATAGGTGGTTCATTAAATGTAACTTCACAAGTGACTGGACCACTCACAATAGCAGAAATAAAATTTCTTGACTCAGAAAACTTATTTGCATTAAAATTTTCAATTGATGTTGTAGCATCATCTATCAAACCATCATAGTTTTCCTTACAAATCTGAAGACATTCTTTGAGAACACATTCTTTTGCTTGCTCTAGTAGACTTACAATTTCATTGTAAATATGGTTTGTCTTTGATAAACACTGTTGAAGAAGAATATGCACCAAACCTTTTTTATCAGCAGAAGAATTCTTAGAATCCGCTTAAGAGAATTGATGCATGTTTTGAAGTCTTTAGACGTTCGACAAACATCTTCTATTAAATCTCCCGATGAAAAAGTACCAAAAGAGATATAGATAACAAAAAATACTATTAATGTTTTCATGGAATTCATCTTCAAATATATTTTCTAAGTTAAGATGCAGGGTGGTTCTTATAGCTAGCATTCAATACTCATATTTATTTCTTTTCCATAATAGATAATGTAGATATTATTGTATCGAGATTATGGTAATCATACCTTACCTATTATGAAACAAACTAGTAATTAGTAAGTACTATCTTTTAATTTAGGCATGCAAATAATCTGTATATTAATTCACCCCAAATGTAATTTCAATCTTTTTTTTTACCGTTAATATGATTAAAATGCTAGTAATAAAATAATTATTATATCTCAAAAATAATAATACTAATCATTTTATTTATTGTATTCTACCCATAATTACTAATCGTTGATAACCTCTTCTTCATTAGCCATTATTTTGATATCAATTAAGACATTGATTATATTTATTATATTGCCTTAATAAGCTTTTCCTAATAAGATAATTTGGAGCAGTCAAACGTTTTTTTCAACTTGAATATGGACATTTAGTCAAAATATGTGTATAGTATAATTTAAATAAATTTTATAGTGTTAAGAGCTAATTACGTTATTTTCCTACTCTTTTTCAAATTACAAGAATTCCTTAAAATTTATAGATTTTGGATACATCACTGGATTTTCGGATACATCACTAGATTTTCGGATATATCATTGGATTTCCGGATACATCACTGGATTTCTAGATACATCATTGGACTTCCAGATACATAAGAGAGGGATGTATCCGAGAGAGTAGGGATGTATCTGAGAGGGGATAGGACATACGAATACATAAGAGAGAGATGTATCAGAGAGAAGAGGAATGTATCTAAGAGGGAAGTGATGTATCAGAGAGGGTAGAGATGTATCCGAGGGAGATAGGAATGTATCAGCAAGAGAGGAGTGATGTATCCGAGGGAGATAGGAATGTATCAGCAAGAGGGGAGTGATGTATCCGAGAGGGGATTTTTGAAAGTTTATTTTAAATGGTAAGTAATTTTAGAGATGATGGTAGAATAAGATGTATATTTAGGTAATTTTTCCTAATAATAATTTACGTAAATGTCATAGTGTTAAGAGCTAATTACATTATTTCCATACTTTTTTTTCAAATTACAAAAGTCTCTTAAAACTTATGAATTTCAGATACATCACTGGACTTCCGGATATATCAGCAGGCATCCGGATACATAGGGGAGGGATGTATCAGAGACGGGATAGAACATCCATATACATAGGGGAGTGATGTATCCGAGAGAATGGATGTATCCGAGAGGGAAGGGATGTATCAGAGAGGGGAGGGATGTATTCGAAAGGGGGGGGGGAGGGATGTATCAGTGAGAGAGGAGTGATTTATCCGAGAGGAGATTTTAAAAATAATAATTAAATGATAGGAAATTTTAGAGATTATAGTAATTAAATAAGATGTGTATTTACGTAATTTTTCTATAATTATTTTGTCATAGACTAGTTATTTTTTAAATAAATGTATCAATTATTGACACTCAATTTTGACCCTCCCCAATGTTAATTAATTGTTGAACTTCTTCAATTTCAAACAATTTAAAATAATTAGCTTTATAAAATTAAAAAAAAAAATCAAGCCGTTTTAAGATAATTCTACCATTTTAAAAATAAGTAATGTTTTATTTTTAAAATTCACTAATTCGTAGAGGGAAAAACTTTTATTTCTAATAATATTAGATTAAAATATTTCACCGACTTCAATAGAAGTATGTGGCATAGATGGGATTAAAAAAATTGAAGCATGTAGCATAGATGGATATGATCTCCCTAAGTTGATTAGGTAAATCTACTTCTACTACTACTTGACTATAAGTGTGGATAACCACACAGGTGGCTGTCAACATGCCTGCTTCACTTGTGTGGTTCTAGACGTACATATATATGTCTACTTTTCCCTCCATTTTAATTTGTTTGTCTTATTTTTTATTTTTTTTAGATTTAAAAATTGCATTAAAATTTTGAGAAACCAACTAGCTTGTTTGTCACGCCCCGAGCCTACACCCTGGGCGAGACTGGCACTCGAAGACCATTGCTGGCCCCAAGCGAACCCTTGGCCTGGCTTACTTAACTCATCGAAAGACAATATTCATACTTATAATGATCAATAACAGTTAACTGAACTGAATAATAAAATAACTGAGAATGTTTAAAGGTTAAACATTCAACTTGGCCAAAAGTGGCAACCCAAGTCTTAACAATAAGAAATGATAATGGAAAGACTCAAAAGACTAATATCTGACTGTCTATGAAGCCTCTAAAACAACTGAGATGGATGTTGGAACAACCCCACAACATCCTAATGAACTAACTAGAAAGCAATGAAAATAGATCCTCCGAAATGCAATGAGGCTCACCGACTGACTCTGAACTGCTCACTGGATCAACGGTGCGCTGGAATGTCGATTCTAGTTACCTGTGTCTGCATCATAAGACGATGCAGGCCAACTAGCATCAGTACATTGAATATACGAGTATGCGAGTTGAAATGCAAAACCACATAGGATTGAAAGGGAATCTGAAAGAAACACTTACTTTGACTTTTCCCAACTCATGAATACTTAACTGAACTCATTTCAATATAAAGCAGTTTAAAACAAGTGCAATATAAAGAAATGCTGATTTAAAAGATGATGTCCCCTCTGTGTATATACAAGGATACAACATAACTCTGAAATGTATGTAAAAATATAATAAACTGATGTATATAAAACTACAATAACTTCTGTGGGAGTTTCTCTAACCGACAACCATCACATAAGAGCTATAGTGATGATATAACGATCTACCTCACGCTGCCAGCGCATCCTATACCCGGCCAGAGGTATAGGACATGAACTACTAAGTGGATCCACTAGTCTATTGTGAAAAGGGTTCATCTAAAAAGTATGACCCTTTTCTACCCATGGTGGCTACATGGTTTTATGGAGACGTGAGTTATCTGAACTAATGCTCGTCCCCAATTCGATGCTCAATACTACTCCCAAAATATACTAGTTCTTATGTTTTTTTTAAAAAAACACTTCTTCTATGATTTGAGATTAGTGCTAAAAAACTTAGCTCAAAGGCTATCTTGGAAATCTCAGTTTCCCTTCTTGCTTCATTTAGAAAGCTATTACTCTTTTCTGAAAACTAGCCCGAAGGCTCTTTGGAAATCTCAGTTATCGTTCTTATTTAAATGTGAAAATATTTTTAAATCTCCTTGGGAATACATAGTCCCCATATACTTCTTTGAAGAAAAGAACTTCAACTTTACATCTTTATTGAACATCAAAACTTAAGTCTTAAAACAAAGTTAAAATATTTGTGAAAGACTCTTGGAAAACTTTAAAGACTTATCTTAACTTGACTACTAACTAATCTTGACTTGACTCTGATCCTTGAATTGAATTATGGATTCAAGGATTAAGATTTGGGTTTGGAAAGATCTCATGTTGTTTAGGAATGATTTTAGATAGCTAAACATGAGCAAATGACCGAAAGTCAAAATCTGAGGGTGGGTCCGCGACGCGGAGGCATAACTAAATTTTGGTTTAGAAAATGTCTTTTGAGGCAGAAGACTCCGTGACAGCTCTGCGACGCGGAGCTGAATTTTTCAAAACTGGGCACTAGGCGCGCGACGCGCGGCCTCTTCTTCATTTTTCCAACCCCAATTCACGCAAACTCGGTTCTTTTTCTCAAATTACTTTTAGATATTGATACCAAGTAAATGTACCTAAGAACCTAACTCGAAACGACTCTATGATGCGACGTAACAAACTCAGAAACTTCCCAACTCAGTCAAATTCAAGAATAATATATGAATTTAATAATAGATATCAAGATCATCAATATTCAAACTCTTTTAGGTCGAATCCAAACTGAAATTAATATGCTTGGCATGTGGGAGAACAATCCCAACGTTATGAGAGCCTCACATACCTGATAGAAGTAAATCCTTGGCGAAACACCAACTTTCTTGATCGATCTTGATGAATTTGCCCTTTTTCTCCTTCTTCTTTTCTCTTCTCCTTTCTCCTTACCCTAATTGTGAAATCCCAAATTCTAAAACTGACTAAAATCTGATTTGACCCATATTAAACTACTAAAAATGGATTAGAATAATAGGGCAATGAAAAGACTAAAATACCCCTTAAAATTCTGGATTGGACATTTCCTTAATCCAATAGCCCAACTTCCAAAGGGCATAACTCACTCATACGAACTCGAAATCACGCAAAATTGGCGGCGTTGGAAAGATCATTCCAAGAGTTTTCCAACCATATCTGGAACTACACCTAAATCATTCTGATCTAGGAGTTATAATCATTTGAAGTTGACCAAAAACTCACTTTAACTTACTTGAAAATTTCCTGATTTCCTCATTCTTTCCAAAAGTAACTATTTCCATATTTTAAACTTCCTTCTAGTTCTTTCTAGTTGCGAGATGTTACAATATCTCCCCATTGGGAACATTCATCCTCGAATGAGATTACTCTTACTGTGCTTAGGGTGTAACATCAAATTCAAACACCCAACAAGCAAAATGCAAACAAACAACCTGCTCACTCATAATTTAAAGAGCACTAAGAAAAAAATTAGTACCTTGATCTGCACTTTCTTTGGATTCAAAGAGATGTGGATATCTCTTCTTCATATCCTCCTCAGCTTCCGAAGTAGCTTCTACAACAAATTTGTTCCTCAAAAGGACCTTGACTGATGCTACCTCTTTTGTTCTCAACTTGCAAACTTAGCTATCTAGAATCTGAACAGGAATCTCCTCATAAGATAAGTTATCCTTGATCCCAATATTTTCAGTTGGTATGATCAATGAAGGATCGCCCATGCACTTTTTCAACATGGAGACGTGAAATACCGGATGAACCGCTGCTAATTCTTGTGGTAGCTCCAACTCATAAGCTACCTTGCCAATCCTCTTGGCTATTCGATAAGGTCCAATATATCGAGGACTAAGCTTCTCCTTCTTACCAAACCTCATAACCCCCGTCATGGGTGAAACTTTCAAATATACCCAATCATCTACTTCGAACTCTAACGCCTTTCTCCTAACATCAGTGTTGGATTTTTAACGACTCTGTGCCGTTTTCAACCTCTCTTAAATCACTTTCACCTTCTCCATAGCTTGGTGAACTAAATCTGGTCCTATCAACCCTGCTTCACCAACTTCAAACCATCCAATAGAAGATCTGCATCTTCTCCCATAAAGAGCTTCATAAGGAGCCATTTGGATGCTAGAGTGATAACTGTTGTTGTAAGCAAACTCAATGATAGGTAGGTGATCATCCCAATTCCCTTTGAAATCAATCACACAAGCCCTCAACATATCTTCTAAAGTCTGAATAGTGCGCTCTGCTTGCCCATCAGTCTGAGGATGAAAGGCAGTACTTAAGCTCACTTCTGAACCCAAACCTTTCTGAAAAGATTTCCAGAACTGTGTAGTAAATTGTGCACCTCTATCTGAAATAAAGGAGAATGGGACTCCATGAAGTCTTACCACTTCTTGAATATATAACCTGACATAATCTTCTGCTGAATGGGTAGTTTTTACCGGCAGAAAATGGGCTGATTTTGTCATTCTGTCGACAATCACCCAAATAGAATCATGCTGTCTGCGAGACCTTGGCAGACCTGTGATGAAATCCATATTGATCATCTCCCACTTCCATTCCGGAAGTTCTATATTCTGAGCCAAACCACCGGACCTTTGGTACTCTACTTTCACTTGTTGGCAATTTGGACACTTAGCGAAAAATTCAGCAATGCCCCTCTTCATGATATTCCACCAATAAACCTCTCTCTAGTCACGATACATCTTTGTGAAACCCGGATGAATGGAATATCTGGAACTATAAGATTCCTCCATGATCCTCTCTTGGAGTCCATCCACCATAGGTACATACAATCTACCTTGATATCTCAATACACTATCTCACCCTTGTTCAAAAGTTAATATTTTTGCTTTTGAACATTTGCCTTAAACTCGAGCAAAATAGGATCTTGGTCTTATTTTTCTTTAACTTCTGATACTAGTTATGATCCAGCCCCATTCGTCACCACTATTCCTCCTTTTGTGGAATCCATAAGTCGGACTCCTAAGCGTGCAAGCATATGCACATTCTTTGCTAACTCTCTCTTTTCTTCCTCAACATGGGCGGTACTACCCATAGACAACCTGCTCAAGGCATCAGCAACAACATTAGCCTTACATGGGTGATAAAGAATACTCATGTCATAATCCTTGATTAACTCTAACCACCTCCTTTGTCTCAGATTAAGATCTTTCTGAGTGAACACTTATTGAAGGCTCTTATGATCAGTAAATATATCAACATGAACACCATACAAATAATGGCGCCATATCTTCAAAGCGAATACCACAACAACCAACTCTAAGTCATGGGTTGGGTAGTTCTTCTCATGAACTTTCAACTATCTGAAGGCATAAGCTATAACTTTGTCATTCTTCATTAAGACACAACCCAAACCAACTCTAGATGCATCACAGTACACCACAAAACCTTGAGTACCTTCTGGTAAGGTTAAAACTGGGGCAGTAGTCGACCTCTTCTTCAATTCCTGAAAGCTCTTCTCACAAACTTCAGACCATTGAAATTTCACTGTTTTCTGAGTCAACTTCATCAAAGGAGACAAAATGGACAAGAACCCCTCTACAAACCTTTAATAATAGCCAGCCAACCCAAGAAACTCCTAATATCAGTTGGAGATGTGGGTCTAGGCCAATTCTGCACTGCCTCAATTTTCTGAGTATCAACTTTAATTCTCTCTCAAGACACAATATGGCCTAAGAATGCCACAAACTCAAGCCAAAATTCACACTTAGAGAATTTAGCATATAACTCTTTATCTTTCAAAGTCTGAAGAACTATTCCGAGATGACTAGCATGATTTTCTTCATTCTTTGAATAGTTTAGTATGTCATAAATGTAGACGATAAAAAATATATCTAAATAAGGTTTGAAGACTCTATTCATAAGATCCATGAACGCTGTTGGTGCATTAGTCAAACCAAAGGACATGACCAAAAACTCATAATGACCATATCGGGTTCTGGAAGATGTCTTTGGAATATCACATTCCCTTACTCTTAACTGATGATAGCCTGATCTGAGGTCAATTTTCGAGAAACAGGAAGCACCATGAAGCTGATAAAAAAAATCATCGATTCTCAGAAGAGGATACTTATTCTTGATGGTGATCCTGTTCAACTTACGGTAATCTATACACATCCTAAGGGAACCATTTTTCTTTCTCACAAATAAGACTGGAGCGCCCCAAGGTAAGACACTTGGTCGAATAAAGCCATTATCTAAAAGATCCTTTAACTGCTCTTTCAACTCTTTCAACTCTGCTGGTGCCATTCTGTATGGCAGAATAGATATAGGACGAGTATCTGGAAAAATATCTATACCGAAGTCTATCTCTCTCTCAGGAGGGACTCCGGGAAGATCATTAGGAAAGACTTCTGGGAACTCCTGTACTACTGGAACTGTCTGAATAGGAGGTACCTCAACACTTGAGTCATTAATTTGGACTAAGTGAAAGCCACACCTCTTAGAAACTAACTTCCTTGCCTTAAGGTACGAAATGAAATGATCCTTAGGCACTGCTGAACTGTTTTTCCACTCTCACACTGGCTCATTTGGAAACTGAAACTTGACTACTCGAGTTCTTCAATCAACTGAGGCATAACAGGCATGAAGCCAGTCCATACCAAGAATGACATCAAAATTTACCATGTCTAACTCAATTAAATCAGCCATGGTACTCTTGTGATTGACGAAAATGGGACAATCACGATAGACTTTCTCTGCTAGAATAGACTCACCAACAGGCGTAGAGACACTGAATGATTCACTAAGTTACTCAGGAATAACATCAAAGTTTATAGCAATATATAGAGTTACAAAAGATAAACTCGCTCTTGGATCTAGCAAGGCATAAACAGTAAAGTCAAAGACTTGAATCATACCAGTGACAACATATGATAAATCCTCTTGCTCTTAGCGACTATTGATAACATATAAGCATTTTGTTCCTCCGCCAGTACTAGAAGTAGTCCCTCCAGGTACAACTCTATCTGGTGGAGCAACTGAAGAAGACTGGGCTTTATTGCCCCCATTACCATTTCCCTGCTTGTTCTTTGGACACTCTCGCATAAAATGCAGTCTGACCACACTTGAAACAACCAGTGGAACCCTCACGACAAATACCTAAGTGGTTCCTACCATACTTGGCGCAGGCAGGAGGATTACTACCCCTTGCGCCACACTACCCTGTGAGTAGGCAGGTTTAGCTCTGGAATTCTCACCATAGTTCTTACCCTTGTTCTTAGGTGCAGGTGCACTAGCAGATGACAGAGCAGGTCCTTTCTGTTTCTGTTGGAAAGATGACCGGTTGGCATTACTCTTCTGTTGCCCGGACTCATTCCCTATCTTAGCCCTCAGCTTCTCTTCCTCTACTTGCTGCACATAGACCATCAACCTTGAAATGTTTATGTCCCCAATAAGCAATGTTGCCCGACCCTCTTTGCTTGATAGATGGGACAACCCAACAACAAATAGACTCATACTACTCCTCATGTCCGCAACCATTTTCGGAGCATAGCGAGATAGTTGGGTCAATTTCAATCCATACTCATGAACGCTTTGAGAATCCTATTTAAGTGTGAGGAGCTCACATACGTTGGCCTTTTTCAGTTCTCGAGGAAAGAAACGCCCTAAGAAAGCCTCCTCAAAACAAGCCCAACTAGCAGGTGGTGCATCCTCAGGTCTACCCCCTTTCCACTGGTCAAACCAAGTCCTAGCGACATTATGTAGTTGATATGCAGCTAGCTCAACTCTCTCCGTATCAACAACATGCATCACATCAAACACCATTTTTAGTTCATCAACAAATTTCTCTGGATCCTTAGAAGTGCTTATACCAGTGAAACTTGGAGGATTCATCCTCAAGAACTCACGAATCCCTGAAGTGTCAGCCTCTTCTTGTCGAGCTCCTCTCTGCTGCCCAGCTTGGTTGGTCACAACTTGACTGAGCATCCTTATAGCCTCTCTAAATTCATCATTAGTAACTTCTCATTGCAGTTGCACTTCAGGTGCATTGGGTAACTCTTGTTCCTCAACATTCCTCCTATGTAGATGACCTCTGACTGCTCTTCGTAGAGGCATAATTATCTGAAACACGCGCAGACATAAATTAGAGGAAAACTTTTTAGAGATAAACTCTAACGCACGAAATAAGTGTGAAAGAAGTAAAGGAATCCCTAAATGGTGTAGCCTTCTAATTATAGATGTGGCGTGCTTCACACCGATAACTAGGAATCTACAAACACGGCTTCATAGACTCCCTAAGACTATTGAACTCTGGGATCTGATACTAAGTTTGTCAGGCCCCGAGCCAACACCATAGGTGGGACTATCACTCGAAGACCATTGCTGGCCCCAAGTGAACCCTTGGCCTGACTTACATAACTCAGCGGAAGACAATATTCATACTTATAATGATCAATAACATTTAACTGAACAGAATAATAAAATAACTGAGAATGTTTAAAGGCTAAACATTCAACTTGGCCAAAAGTGGCAACCCAAGTCTTAACAATAAGAAATGATAATGAATAGACTCAAAGTACTAACATATGACTGTCTATGAAGCCTCTAAAACAACTGAGATGGATTTTGGGACAACCCCACAACATCCTAATGAACTAACTAGAAAGCAATGAAAATAGATCCTCCGGAATGCAAGGAAGCTCATCGACTGACTTAGAACTGCTCACTGGATCAACGGTGCGCTGGAATGCCGATCCTAATTACTTGTGTCTGCATCATAAGACGATGCAGGCCAACTGGCATCAGTACATTGAATGTACGAGTATGCGAGTTGGAATGCTAAAGCCACATAGTCTTGAAAGGGAATCTGAAAGAAACACTTACATTGGCTCTTCCCAACTTATGAATACTTAACTGAACTCATTTTAATATAAAGCAGTTTAAAACAAGTGCAATATAAAGAAAAAATGTTTTAAATCATGATGTCCACTGTGTATATACAAGGATACAACATAACTCTGAAATGTATGTAAAAATACAATAAACTGATGTATATAAAAATACAATAACTTCTGTGGGAGTTTCTCTAACCGACAACCATCACATAAGAGCTATAGTGATGATATAACGATCCACCTCACGCTGCCAGCGCATCCTATACCCGGCCAAAGGTATAGGACCTGAACTACTAAGTGGATCCACTAGTCTATTGTGACATCTAAAAAGTATGACCCTTTTCTACCCATGGTGTCTACATGGTTTTATGGAGACGTGAGTTATCTGAACTAATGCTCGTCCCCAATTCGATGCTCAATATAACTCCCAAAATATACTAGCTCTTATGTTTTTTAAAAAAACATACTTCTTCTATGATTTGAGATTAGTGCTCAAAAACTTATCTCAAAGTCTATCTTGGAAATCTCAGTTTCCCTTCTTGCTTCACTTGGAAAGCTATTACTCTTTTCTGAAAACTAGCCCGGAGGCTCTTTTGAAATCTCAGTTTTCGTTCTTATTTAAATGTGAAAATATTTTTAAATTTCTTTGGGAATACATAGTCCCCATATACTTCTTTGAAGCAAAGAACTTCAACTTGACATATTTACTGAACATCAAAACTTAAGTCTTAAAACAAAGTTAAAACATTAGTGAAAGACTCTTGGAAATCTTTAACGACTTATCTTAACTTGACTACTAACTAATCTTGACTTGACTCTTAACTGATCCTTGAATTGAATTATGGATTCAAGGATTAAGATTTGGGTTTGGAAAGATCTCATGTTGTTTAGGTATGATTTTAGATAGCTAAACATGAGCAAATGACCGAAAGTCAAAATCTGAGGGTGGGTCTGCGATGCGGAGGCATAATTAAATTTTTGTTTCAAAAATGTCTTTTGAGGCAGAATACTCCGTGACAGCTCTGCGATGCGGAGCTGAATTTTTCAAAACTGGGCACTAGCCGCGCGACGCGCGGCCACCCTCTAATTTCATCCGAAGAAATTTCTTCTTCGTCTTTCCTACCCCTATTCACCCAAACTCGGTTCTTTTTCTCAAATTACTTTTAGATACAGATATCCAACAAATGTACCTAAGAACCTAACTCGAAACAACTCTATGATGCGACGTAACGAACTCAGAAACTTCCCAACTCAGTCAAATTCAAAGAAAATATATGAATTTAAGAATAGATATCAAGATCATCAATATTCAAACTCTTTTAGGTCGAATTCAAATTGAAATAGAACGATCCCAATGTTATGAGAGCCTCACATACCTGATAGAAGTAAATCCTTGGCGAAACACCAACTTTCTTAATCGATCTTGATGGATTTGCCCTTTTTCTCCTTCTTCTTTTCTCTTCTCCTTTCTCCTTAGCTCTAGCGTGAAATCTCAAATTCTAAAACTGACTAAAATCTGATTTGACCCATATTAAACTCCTAAAAATGGATTAAAATAATAGGATAATGAAAAGACTAAAATACCCCTTAAAATTCCGTATTGGACATTTCCTTAATCCAACAGCCCAACTTCCAAAGGGTATAACTCACTCATACAAACTCGGAATCGTGCAAACTTGGCGGCGTTGGAAAGATCATTCCAAGATATTTCCAACCATATCTGAAAATACACCTAACTCATCCTGATCTAGGAGTTATGATCGTTTGAAGTTGACCAAAAACTCACTTTAACTTACTTAAAAATTTCCAGATTTCGTCATTCTTTCCAAAAGTAACTATTTCCAGATTTTAAACTTCCTTCTAGTTCTTTCTAGTTGCGATATGTTACATTGTTACTACAAACGCTTGAGTTAGGCATTGTGTATAAGACAAATTATATTGGTGGATCTTAGGTAAGGTATTAATGTGTTCAAGTTGTGAAGTGTATTTTGAGGATCTGATTAGGGATCAATGATTTAATTATAAGACAAAAGAAGTGTATTGATATTGAAATGATAAGTTTATGATTAAAGGAAGTCCTAACAAGTATACTTGTGTGAAGGCAATAGAGGTTTTTAGTGAGAAAGTGTGTATACAATTTGGGTTGGTCCTTTGAATATGATTGGTATAACTAGGTTTAAGATATCATGTCGATGATAATGTGGACTTCGAGATGATGACAACGACCATTGAGTATAATGGTAATAAGAGTTCGATAGATTATGATTATGATGCGACTATAATATAAGGATTTTTGGTTAAACAATTTTTGTATGGTAATGACGACCTGCAGGTATTTAAAATTATGGTTTTCTACTATTTGGTGAGCAACATGGTCGTATTGAAAGTTGTAGGATGTGCTGGGACACCACTTGAATAGAATTGAAAGGAGCTAGAACCATAATTTAGAAAAATAGTGGGAAATAGTTTAACCTTCGAAAAGAGGAGAGAGTAAGAATATTTACTCTGATTGCAAGGGTCAAAGATGTATATTCATAGGGTTAAAAATTGGGTTCACAGACATGCAATTTCATCTGCTTTTCTCTGATTATGGTAATAGTGTCAAGGGTTCATCAGATGGGTTGAAAAACTGTTGAGAAATATTTGAGAAAGAAGTCTACGGACGTTCGGCTCGAGTTTGGTGATAAGTCCTTTTGTGATTTCGAGTTTGGTAACTGGTATGGTTGAAATCTGAACTCGCGTCTTTCATTGTAAGTCTACGTTGTTGGTAGTATGTTTTGTCAAGGTATGAATTGGTAAGGTAAGAATCGATTGTTCGCCTTGAGTATTGAACATTTTGAAGGACTTGTACATGATTTGGGTTGTTACTTTTGATTGTTAAAGGACCTAAAGAAAAGTTTCACTTAAATTTTTCGTCTAAAGTATGTGGTGAAGTGTCATGGATTGTTGGTCAAAGGATAAAATAAATAAGCGAGTTAGCAAAAGGAACAAGAGTCTGGTATATTGAAGGTTGTATGAAGTTTCGCCTTTGATTTTAGATATGACTATGAGATGTGAACAGGTTTGGCATAGACTTACTAAGGGATTATTAACGATTTTTATGAAGATTGAGTTTGGTTTAGGTGACAAACAATGATGGGTGGAAGATGTTGCATTTTTATGTTAGTTTGGATTGTTCAAATTATGGTAGGTGACTTATGGATGCGAAATGGTATGGACCTACAGCTCTACATGATTATTGAGAATTTTGAGGGTGGTTGAAACTACTCTATTAATGGGACTACACATACTAATATGAAGTGTTATATAGACATGTGATGGTTTATCGAGGTTATGAACTTATAGTATAAAAAATTATTTGAGTGACCAAGAATTTGTCTAAGTGTTGGTATGAGGTATGTGATTGTTTGGAATGGTAGTTGAAGCATAGTATGTGAAGGTTTGTGTGAAGTTGACTTTGGGTGTGATGTAATAGCTTTATCTTGACATAAAGTACTATCAGATTTTAAATTAGTGTTATCAACTTGGGGTTTGACCAGTATATGTGATGAAATGCTTAAATGGAAACAGAAGTAGCCATAATTTGAAATTTTTGGAGGCGACAATGTTTTCGATAAGAAGACTTTTATACCAGTGACGTTTTGTGAGTAAGGTAAGTGGTTGGTGTGGCTATGATGTTTGTTAGTATTAATAATGACGGCTTCATTATAGTACTGTGAGCGTATGTGGGGTTGATAAATTGAGTATGTGTACAATTGTAAAGGGGATCAGACTAATTGATTGTGGGTAGCTTACAAGTAAAGAGATGGAGTCAGACGAGTGCAAATGCTTGATATGGGCACTAATGATGAAGCAGGGGAAACAAAAGGCAATGTGATTAATTATTGGTGTGTTATGTGTTGAGCATGGGTTGAAAGGCTTATTGATTCATTGTTAATGTTGTATCATGATTGTGTTGTTGTGGATTATGCATTGTTATGGAAATGATCATCTCTTCATTATTTATGTGAACATGTCATTTGCATTGGTTCTGAGACATGGTTGTGACAAGTGCTATGTGAATTGAGGAAGAATAATAAATTAAAGATGATGTACCATTACGAGGGACGTTCCGTGCGCCACGACGGCTATTGTGATTCGAGGGACGTGTCGTATGCCGCAACATATTCTATTATCGAGGGACGTATCGCACGCCGTGACAAATTTTAGTATCGAGGTTCGTGTCACACGTCACGACTGATGTATGGACAGATATGTCCCCTATGAGTCCCATACTGAGAAACAACGGGTGTGTATCACTAGGTCAGACATGCATCACCATACTTGGCATTGCATTGCATATCTTTATCATTTATGAACTTGTGAGTGCCTTCTAGTGGAACTTGTGATTGATGACCTTGATCATGTGTGTTACTGATCTGTAATATTGGAACATTGTAATTGAGTTGTGTTCTATGAAATTATGAACTATTAGGTTGGGATGGTTTTATGCAGGTTGTAGTTATGGAGGTTCGGTTGGGGTGGTAGGAGTACCCGTATTCTATATTCTTAACTTGTGTTTAAGAGTTTACTTGTTGAGTATCGTGTGGTTTGGTACTCACCCCTTGCTTCTACATTTGTGTAGGTTATGAACCCGGATCTTTATGATACTCTCTCTTATCTTCTTGTCAGAGAATTCCAATGGAGATTTGTGAGGTAGTTGATTGTCATCTCAGCAGACCTTTTGTCATGCCCCGAGCCTACACCCTAGGCGGGACTGGCACTCGAGAACCATTGTTGGCCCCAAGCGAACCCTTGGCCTGGCTTACTTACTCAGCGGAAGACTTAACTCAACAAAGATAAATCTATGTAATAAATTGGAATGCTATGAAGGAACATTCAACTGGCCATTAAAGAAAACTCAAGTCTCAATATAAGATGATAACAATGAAAAGACTAAACAACTAACATCTGATTGTCTATCTATGAAGTCTCTAACAACTGAGATGGATGTCGGGACAAGACCCCCGATCATCCTAACAAATGAAGTACTAAAAAGCAAATGATAACAAAGGAGCCCTCCAGAAAGCAAGGAGGCTCACCAACTGACTCTGAATGCCCAATTGGATCAACGAGGAGATGGATGATGATCCTGGTTACCTGTGTTTGCATCATAATAAGATGCAGGCCAAATGGCATCAGTACATTGAATGTACCAGTATGCGAGGGGAATTCTAAAACAAGACATAAAAGAACTTACCTAGCTCAACTCAACTCAACATAACTGAACTCATTTCAATATAAAGCAATTTAAAACAAGTGCAATATAAAGAAAAGTTATTTAAAATATGATGTTAACTCTGTTTGTATGCAAAGATACATATAACTCTGAAATGTACGTAAAAATACAATAAATTGTGTATATAAGAATACAATTTCTTCTGTGGGAGTTTCTCTAACCGACAACCATCACGTAAGAGCTATTATGATGATACAACATTTTGCCTCACGCTTCCAGGGCCGTCTTATACCTGACCGAGGGTATAGAACCTGAACTACTAAGTGGATCCACTAGTCTATGCTAAAAAGCACTAAGGGAATCATCTAAAAAGTATGACCCTTTTTAACCCATGATGGCTACATGGTTTATGGGTGCTGTGAGTGGTCTGAACTCTCCCCCACATCGGTGCTCAATACTACTTACAAAATATGATACTAGCTCTTATGTTTAAAAATATACTTATTTCTTTGATTTGAGATAATTTCTCAAAACTTAGCTCAAAGGCTATCTTGGAAATCAATGTTTCCTCTCTTGCTTCATTTAGAAAGAGATTACTCTTTTATAAAAACTAGCTCAAAGGCTCTTTGGAAATCTCAGTTTCCGTTCTTATTTAAATGTGAAAACAATTTAAACTCTTTGGGAATACATAGTCCCCATATATTTCTTTGACGAAATGAACTTCAAACTTTACTCTTTACTCTTTACTCAACTTGAATTTTAAATCTTAAAACAAAGTTAAAAGCATTTGCAAAAGACTTCCTGAAAAGACTCTAAAAACTTCCTAGACTTGACTCTTGACTTCCCTTGAATTTGAATTTATGGATTCAAAGTTATGATTCATGTTTCTGGATGATTTCTAGATGTTTAGAAGTCATTTAGAGTAGTTAGAATCAATGGAAAGTGTTAGTACACTTTAGGACTTAAATAGGCTAAACGACAAAAAAATGGTGAAAAACGACAATCCGGACGCTTCCCTGGCGCGCCGCGCCAGCCCCCACTTTCTAGGGCTCCTTTTGGGAGCATTGCAGGCGCGCCATCCCAGCCTCTCTGGCGCTATGGGGGGGGATGCGCCTAGCCCTCCCCCAAATTTTACAGCTCGTTTTTTTATCCTAAATCATTTTAAATCAATTCCTTTTCTGAATATTTTCTTAGAATCAGATACCCAAAGCATGTACACTAGAATCTAACTCGAAACAACTCTTAACATCGCTAAAACGTCTCAAGAAAATCCACCAATCACATGTAAGTTCAAGAATGAAACAATTCAAGAACACAACTCAAGAATATCAAATTCTAACTCTTTTAGGATGAAAATCACTGAATTAGACATTTTTGGCGTGTGGGTGAATTGACCCAACGCTATGTGATCTCACATACCTCATAGGGATCACTCCTTGACGAATTCCACAAGCGATTCCTTACGAAGACATCGAAACTTGAACTTTCTTCTCCTTTCTCCTCTTTTCTCTTTTCTCCATGCCCTAGCATAGATTTCCAATTTTTCTAAACTGACCAAATTCAGTTTTGACCCTTAATTAATTCACTAAAACAAATTAAATAAATTGGGTAAGGAAAAGACCAAACTACCGTTTAAAAATCCGGATTGGACATTTCCTTATTTGAATAGCCTAACTTCCAATGGACATAACTCACTTATATGAACTTGGAATCGTGCAAACTTGACGGCGTTGGAATGATTATTCCAAGATATTTCCTACGATATTTGGAAACACACCTAACTCATCCTGAGTTAGAAGTTATGGTCATTTGAAGTTGACCAAAAATCCAACTTAACAAACTTAACAAATTTTCCAGATTTTATCTTTTTTCCAAAAATGACTATTTCCACTTTTTAATTTCTTTCTGTCTCTTTCTAGTTATGGGGTGTTACAATATCTTCCCCTTGGGAACATTCATCCTCGAATGAGCTTACTCTTAGTAGGCTAAGGGTGTAACATCTAACATTCAACTCAAACACCCAACAAGCATTGCAAATACAACATGCAATTTCATAAGTTAAAGAGTACTAAGAAGAGAATTATTACCTTGATATGGAATTTCTCCGGATTCGAAGAGATGTGAATATCTCTTCTTCATATCTTCATCAGCTTCCCAAGTAGCCTCCTCAACAAATTGGTTCCTCCGAAGGACTTTGACTGATGCTACTTCCTTAGTCCTCAACTTGCGAACTTAGCGATCTAGAATCTGAACCAAAATCTCTTCATAAGATAACCTATCCTTGATGCTAATATCTTTAGTTGGTATGATCAATGAAGGATCGCCCATGCATTTCTTCAACATGGAGATGTGAAATACCGGATGGACCGCGGCTAACTCTTATGGTATCTCCAACTCATAAGCTACATTACCAACCCTCTTGGATATTCTGTAAGGGACAATATACCGGGGACTAAGCTTCCTCTTCTTACCAAATCTCATAACACCTTTCATGGGTGAAACTTTCAAGTATACCCAATCATCTACTTCAAACACTAACTCCCTTCTCCTAACATCAGTGTAGGATTTCTAACGACTCTATGCCATTTTCAACCTCTCTTGAATTTCACCTTCTCCATATCTTGATGAACTAAATCTGGTCCTATCAACCCTGCTTCACCAACTTCAAACCATCCAATAGGAGATCTGCATCTTCTCCCATAAAAAGCTTCATAAGGAGCCATTTGGATGCTAGAGTGATAACTATTGTTGTAAGTGAACTCGATGAGAGGCAGTTGATCATCCCAATTACCTTTGAAATCAATCACGCAAGCTCTCATCATATCTTCTAATGTCTGAATAGTGCAGAACTCAAGTTCACCTTTGAACCCTAGCCTTTTTGGAATGATTTCCAAAATTGTGCAGTAAATTGCGCACCTCTGTCTGAAATAATGGAGACCGGAACTCCATAAAGTATAAGCACTTCTTGAAGATACAACTTGGCATAATTCTCTGTTGTATGAGTAGTCTTTACCAGCAAAAAAATGGGTTGATTTTGTCATTCTATCAACAATCACCCATATCGAATCATGCTGTCTGCGAGACCTTGGCAAACTTGTGATGAAATCCATATTAATCATCTCCCACTTCCATTCTGGAAGTTCTATATTCGGAGCCATACCACCGGGTCTTTGATTCTCTACTCTAACTTGTTGGCAATTCAGACACTCAGCAACAAATTCTGTAATGCTCTTCTTCATACTACTCCACCAATAGACTTCTCTCAAATCGCGATATATCTTTGTGGAACCCGGATGAATGGAATATCTAGAGCTATGAGATTCCTCCATAATCCTATCTTGGAGTCCATCCACCATTGGTACACACAATCTACCTTGATATCTCAATACGCCATCTCCCTTTTATTCAAAAGGTAATACTTTTTGCTTATGAACATTTGCCTTCAATTCAACAAAAATAGGATGTTGGCCTTGCTTCTCTTTTACTTCTGACACTAATGATGATTCAGCCCCATTCATCACCACCACTTCTCCTTCTGTGGAATCCATCAGTCGGACTCCCAAGCATGCAAGTCTATGCACATCTTTCACTAACTCTCTCTTTTCTTCCTCAACATGGGAGGTACTACCCATAGACAACCTGCTTAAAGCATCAACAACAACATTAGCCTTACCAGGGCGGTAAAGAATACTCATGTCATAATCCTTGAGTAATTCTAACCACCTCATTTGTTTGAGATTAAGCTTTTTCTGAGTAAACACATACTGAAGGCTCTTGTGATCAGTGAACACATTTATATGAACACCATATAAATAATGACGCCATATCTTCAAAGTAAATACTACAGCAGCCAACTCTATGTCATAGGTTGGGTAGTTCTTTTTATGAACTTTCAACTGTCTGGATGCATAAGCTATAACCTTGTCATTCTGCATTAATACACAACCCAAACCAACTCTAGATGCATCACAATACACCACAAAACCTTGAGTACCTTCTAGTAAGGTCAAAATTGGGGTAGTAGTCAACCTCTTTTTCAATTTCTAAAAGCTTTTCTCACAAGCTTCAGACCATTGAAACTTCACTGTCTTCTGAGTTAACTTGGTCAAAGGGGATGAAATAGATGATCCATCTACGAACCATCTATAATAGCCAGCCAAACCTAAGAAACTCCTAATATCAGTTGGAGATGTGGGTCTAGTCCAATTTTGCACTGCCTTAATTTTCTGAGTATCAACTTTAAGTCCCTCTCCAGAGATAATGTTACCTAAGAATGCCACAGACTCAAGCTAGAACTTACACTTATAGACCTTGGCATACAATTATATATCCTTTAATGTCTGAAGAACTATTCTGAGATGACTAGCATGATCTTCTTCATGCGATAACAAACATATCTAAATAAGGTTTGAATACTCTATTCATAAGGTCCATGAATGTTGCAGGCGCATTGGTCAAACCAAAGGACATGACCAAAAACTCTTAATGACTATAACGGGTTCTGAAAGCTATCTTTGGAATATCACTGTAACACCTCGTATCCAAAACAGACCCAAAATGCAGATTTTGAGAAGTTGCAGGTGCAACCCACGGTTGCCATCCACGGACCATAAGTCAGACCACGGACCGTGCTGGTGGTCCGTGGTTCACCACTACAACCCCTCCCCAAACTCAGCTCAGAAAATTGGCTAAGTCTCGACCCACGGTCGGTAGGTTAGACCACGGTCCATGGTCTGTGTCAGTGGATCGAGGCCCCCTTTACCCAGCCTCTGACACAAACGACAACAGACCAGCATGGATCGTCGTTCGATCCACGGTCCATAGGTCTGACCGTAGGTGAGGGTTAGCAGCCACTTAAAGGAAAATTATTGATTGGATCAACTTCAAATAGTCATAACTCTTAGAAAAATATGAATTATGTATCCCATGACCTATTATAGGATAGATAATTGAATTCTCTTTCCAACGCCACCGAGTTTGCTAAATTCCGACCTTCGAGTAAAACGTTATGCTCATTTCAATGAAGCCCTATCGGGCAGGCTTGACCTACGACCAGAATCTACGAACCGTAGATTGTCCTACGGCCCGTAGGTCCCGTCCGTCGATCACTCCGACATCAGTTAAGTCAGGGGTCTTTTGGTCTTTTCCTATTTCATTAGACCCCTAAGCTACATCGTTTAGACCCTAAATTATAAGGTTTTAGTCAATATTAAGCCTAGAAACATAACTAGAACTTACCTAAGTCAAATCATTAATCAAAACATAGAACATTAGAAGTAAGAGAAGAGAAAAAGGTCAAGAACCCTAGTTCAAAAATGCAACAAGGTTCCATCATTTCCAGCTCCGAAATCTAAAGATTTCTCCATGGAATTCGTCACCACGTATGTGGGATTTCACTAGTGGGTTCCTTTCACCCATTAGGTCCCTAGTTTTCAGTCAGTTTCTTGATTCCTTTATTGTGACTAGACCTAGGGTTTCTTGAATGTTAGAATTATTGGGTTCCTAGCTGTTAGAATGATCCAAATCAGATTAGTACGTTAATATTCAGTTTATTGCATGAATTCCAGAACCCTAGCTATGTATTTCTTTAGTTCTTGAATTGCACATGCTAGGTCAGATATTTCAGTTATTCAGTTATACATGCCTCAGTTATTAATGCATCAATATTAGTTAATTGTTGCATACTCAGTTTCCATATCCAGTTTGAGCAATCCAGTAACTTACAGAAATTCAATAATAATATGTTAATCACTTAATCCATTGGGAGTAGCATAATATCGAGTTGGACTAGGGTTCAACGTACCCAAATAGTCCCAGA
Source organism: Solanum chiquidenum (assembly GCA_029582725.1). Classification (NCBI taxonomy): domain Eukaryota; kingdom Viridiplantae; phylum Streptophyta; class Magnoliopsida; order Solanales; family Solanaceae; genus Solanum; species Solanum chiquidenum. The sequence goes on along the minus strand of JAJOOS010080319.1, from coordinate 5,082 downwards.
ACTACTAGCCACGTAGGTTGTAAGTCCCCTCTGTGGGCATCATTTCAGTGATCACGCCAGCATGCCTCTATACCTCTGGCAGGGTATATTGGGTCCTCTCGATAGGGCGTATACATCAGACTCCATATTTAGCTCATGTGGTTTTATTGTCGGTTATTAGTAGCTCCCATAGTTCAGTCAAATTCTATTGCATTGACCATTTATCAGTATATCTAGTATTCAGTTTCAGCATGTTATAAATTGGTCATTGCATTCAGTTATCTCAACATTCAGTATCTATATCATGTTTAGATTATGTCATTGCTTATTTTCTTTGTTCAGTTATATGTTATTTCAGTTGTATTATATCCTGCATGCTCAGTACCTTTCAAGTACTAACGCATACTCTGCACTACATCTTCTCGTGATGTAGGTTTAGGTTCTTGGCATCTAGATCACGCTTAGATCGGTTCTCAATCTCCAGTTCAACAGAATCAGTAGTGAGTCCTCCTTCTCCGAGGACAATAGTCATGAGTTTCTTTTCAGTATTTTTAGTCCTTTAGTTTCAGTTTTGCTAGACTTAGTTGGGGCATGTCCCAACATTTCTAGTCAGTTTAGAGGCTATTTTCAGACATAGATAGATTCAACTTAGTATTAAGTTAATATCTTCATTGTATTAAACTCATTAGTTTTCATATATCTCAGTTATAGTATATGGGTATTCCCCGTCTTTTCATTTTGTTTATGATTATAGCTTCCACACAATTTCTATTATTCATTTATATTTAGTATTCTCATGTTCATGCCAGCAGGGTTAGCTTGGGATCACTTGTTGTCCTAGGTCCCGTGTTCGTGTCTCGGGGGTAGCTCGGGGCATGACAAACTTGGTATTAGAGCATTAGGTTTAAGTGTCCTAGGATGTCTGAAAAGCCGCACTAGGTAGAGTCATTTTCATGGATGTGTAGTGCGCACCACATCTAATGAGAGGGAGGCTACAAAGTGTTTTAGGAAAAAACTTCATTTTCTTGTTACTCTTATCGTGCGTAAGGTATGATTTAATTTTGCTCTAAATTGACGTTCTACGTTTCAGTGATCATGCCTCCTCATAGAGCTAATGCCATGAATGCAAATGCTAGCAACGCAAATGCAACTCCTCCAGTCCCTTATCAAGAAGTGTCGAATACAGAGTTCAGGAACGCCATTCAGATGTTGGCTCAGAGTGTGCCAACCAAAACAATCAGCGGGCTCCAGTTCCGGTAAATGCCAATGTTGGGTCAGCTGAAGCCAGGGTGCGAGACTTTGTTAGGATGAATCCGCCTGAGTTCTTAGGATCGCAAGTTGGAGAAGATCCCCAAAACTTCATTGATAAGGTCAAGAAGATCTTTGAAGTGATGCAGGTAACTGGGAATTATCGGGTTGAGTTAGCATCTTACCAACTTAAGGATGTGGCTCATATCTGGTATACTCAGTGGAAGGAGAACAGGGGTATAGATGCAACTCCTATTACTTGGGATTGTTTTAGCGAGACCTTTTTAGACAAGTTTTTCCCCATAGAGTTAAGAGAAGCAAGGGCCCAGGAATTTATGAACTTAAGGCAGGGTAACATGATGGTCCAAGAGTATGGGCTCAAGTTTAACCAACTCTGCAGGTATGCTCCTCACATGGTTGCTCACTCTAGGGCTCAGATGAATAAGCTTATTTATGGGGTGTCAGACTTAGTTAAAACAGAGTGCAGTAATGCTATGTTGTTAGGAGACATGAACATCTCTAGGCTCATAACTCATGCTCAGCAGGTTAAGGGTGATAAGCTTAGGGAATAGGCTAAGGAGACTAAGAAAGCAAGAACAGGTAACTATGAGTATTTCCAACAGAAATTGGGTGGTGGAAATCGCTCGTAGTTTCAACAGAAGTCTTCGACTTCAGCCCCTTCATCAGCTAGTGTTCCATCCCCCAGGTTCCGTAACGATCAGAAATGTAGGGCATCAGCCCCTTCTAAGTCTCAAGGTAGTGTTTCAGGCACTAAAACTTACCCAACTTGCCCAAATTTAGTAGTAAGAACCATCCGGGTGAGTGCCTTGCAGGTAAAGAAGGATGCTTTGGATGTGGTCAGTCTGGTCATAGATTGAAAGATTGTCCTTCTAGACAGGGTCAATGAGGAAATAATGGTAGAGCTTAGTCTACAACTTTAGCAGCACCAACAGGTCACCCGACTCAGCAGGGTAACTCATCTGGTATAGGTGGCAGACAACGCCAAAACATGCTTTATGCTCTTCAGACTCATCAAGATCAGGAAGATTCTCCTGATGTAATCACTTGTACGTTACGAGTCTTTGATCTTGATGTTTATGCATTTTTAGATCCAGGGGCTACTTTGTCTTTTGTAACTCCTTACATAGCAGTCCAATTCAGTGTTAGCACAGAAACTCTTTCAGAACCTTTCTCAGTCTCTACTCCAGTCGGTGATCCAGTTATAGCTAGAAGGGTATTCAAAAATTGACATGTCACAGTCTCAAAAAGTCACCTCAGCAGATCTTGTAGAGTTAGAAATGGTAGACTTCGATGTCATTCTAGGCATGTATTGGTTACATTCCTGTTATGCCTCAGTCGATTGTAGAACTAGGATTGTTCGTTTTCAGTTTCCAAACGAACCAATCATAGAATGAAAGGGTAGTAGCTTAGCGCCTATGGGTCGATTTATTTCTTACCTTAAGGACAAAAAGATGATCTCTAAGGGTTATCTCTATCATCTAGTTTAGGTTAAGGACTTTATTTCCGAATCCCCAACTCTTGAGACAGTCCCTATAGTCAATGAGTTTCCAGAAGTGTTTCCAGATGATCTTCCCAGAGTTCCTCCCGGAAGGGAAATCGACTTTGGAATTGAAGTCCTTCCAGATACCCAGCCTATCTTTATTCATCCTTAGAAAATGGCTCCAGCTGAGCTTAAGGAATTGAAAGAGCAGTTGAAAGACCTTCTAGATAAGGGCTTCATCAGACCTAGTATTTCGCCATGGGGTGCACCAGTGTTGTTCGTAAAGAAGAATGACGGTTCTCTCAGAATGTGCATTGACTATAGGCAGTTGAACAAAGTCACAATCAAGAATAAGTATCCCATCCCCAGGATTGAGGACTTGTTCGACCAACTTCAGGGTACTAGTCATTTCTCAAAGATAGACCTCAGATCAGGTTATCATTAGCTTAGAGTCAGAGATAGTGACATTCTGAAGACAGCCTTCAGAACTCGGTATGGTCATTATGAATTTGTAGTTATGTCATTTGGACTAACCAACACTCATGCAGCTTTCATGGATTTGATTAACAAAGTGTTCAAGCAGTACTTGGACTTGTTCGTTATCATATTTGTTGATGATATCCTCATTTACTCTAAGAATGAGGAAGAACATGTGAGTCATTTGAGAGTTGTTCTGCAAACTCTCAAAGATCGCCAGTTATTTGCAAAATTTAACAAGTGCGAGTTTTGGTTATAATCAGTTGCCTTCCTTAGGCATATTGTGTCTAGTGAAGGAATTCGAGTAGATTCCTAGAAGATAGAAGTAGTGAAACAATGGCCCAGACCTACCTCTGCTACATATATCAGAAGTTTCTTGGGTCTAGCGGGTTATTACAGACGGTTCGTGGAAGGATTTTCATCCATAGCCTCACCATTGACTAGCTTTTCTCAGAAGATTGGTCAAGTTTCAATGGTCAGATGATTGTGAGAAAAGCTTCGCAGAATTAAAAACTAGGTTGACTACAACTCATATCTTGACTCTACTAGAGGGTTCAGATGGTTATGTGATCTATTGTGATGCATCCAGGGTCGGCCTAGGTTGTGTGTTGATGCAGCGAGGTAAGGTTATAGCTTATGCTTCTAGACAACTTAAGGTACATGAGAAGAATTGTCCAACTCATGACCTCGAACTTGCAGCAGTGGTGTTTGATCTCAACATTTGGAGACACTACTTGTATGGTGTTCATGTAGATGTGTTCACAGACCATAAGAGCCTCCAGTATGTATTCACCCAGAAAGTGTTGAATCTTCGACAGAGAAGGTGGCTTGAGTTCCTCAAAGATTATGATATGAGCGTGCATTACCATTCGGGTAAGGCGAATGTATTAGCAGATTATCCATGGGTAGTGTAGCACATATTGAGGAAGAAAGAAGATACCTAGCAAAGGATGTTCACAGACTTGCTCGCCTAGGAGTTCATCTTATGAGCATATCAGATGGTAGTATAACGGTTCAAAATGGGGCAGAATCTTCTTTGGTAGTGGAAGTTAAGGTAAAGCAAGACAACGATCCGATATTACTTGAACTTAAGGGTGCAGTCCACCAAAAGAGAGTTGAGGTTTTCTCCCAAGGGGGAGATGGTGTGCTTCGCTACCAGGGTCGATTATGTGCTCCTAATTTGGGCGAGTTGAGACAACATATTCTTGCAGAGGCCCATATTCCATATATTCTATTCATGTAGATGCCACTAAGATGTGTCGCAATCTGCGGGAAGTCTATTGGTAGAATGGTATGAAAAGAGATATAGCAGATTTTGTGGCTAAGTGCCCCAATTGCCAGTAAGGCAAGGTAGAACATCAGAAATCAGAAGGCATGACTCAAGAGATTGGCATTCCTACTTGGAAGTGGGAAGTGATCAACATGGACTTCATCACAGGTTTACCTCGTACTCGCAGACAGTATGACTCAATTTGGGTGATTGTTGATAGGGTTACTAAGTCTTCTCGCTTTATGGCGGTCAAGACTACAGATTCGGCGGAGGATTACGCCAAGCTTTACATTAATGAGATTGTGAGGTTGCATGTGGTTCCTTTGTCTATCATCTCAGATAAAGGTCCTCAGTTTACCTCTCATTTCTGGAAGTCATTTCAGAAGGGTTTTGGTACTCAAGTTAATCTTAGCACAACATTTCATCCACAGATGGATGGTCAAGCAGAGTGTACCATTCATACCTTAGAGGACATGTTGAGAGCTTGTGTGATCGACTTCAAGGGTAGTTGGGATGATCACCTTCCTCTTATTGAGTTCTCCTACAACAATAGTTACCATTCCAGCATTCAGATGGCCCCTTATGAGGCATTGTATGGGCGTAGATG
>JAJOOS010080318.1:0-49563 GCA_029582725.1 Solanum chiquidenum | reverse complement strand
GTGGTTGTGAGTGTCAATATTTGGCTAACCTTTTCATATTACACATTAATGAAATAGCACACCCTTTCGTATTCCATTTTAATGGAGAATAAAAGAATTCTTACATCCTCTATTACATTCACCATTTTCTTTTATTTAAATACTAAAACATAATGAACTTGCATTATGTTCAAGTGCGGTCATGGCTATAATTACTACTCATTGCAAGATAAACTTAGATGAATCGGGGATGAGTTTATTTGTTTGGGTTAAGATAGTTAGAGGTCGGACATGAGTTAAGATTGGATGGTGGATTATTTCTTTTTCAAAATGAGTAATTTCATTTGATTTTAGGGTTTTCTATCCAATTGAAGAGTACATATCACAAGTTTGTAGATGATGGCTATGAATGACCGGATAGTATAGCTGAAGGTAAAGTCAACTATTAAACAAAATTGAGGGATATTTTTTCCCCCTCTCCCTACAATTAAATTAAGAAATAATGATAAGACCAAACAATATGATATAGTGAACATATAATTAATCGGAAAGAAGGTTGATTCTAACACACATATTTTAACACTCGCGCGAAGCGCGGCTACGTTCCCTAGTTATATATGTACGTCAATATTCATCAACCTCCAACATAAGGACATTACGACAATCGATTTGAATTCTTAAGATTTGAAATAATAATTCGATCAAAAGAGTTTTAATTTGTTAAACAATTTTGGAAAAACTATATAATTAGACGTATTTTACTGTCATATATATTGTTATTATCTATACTTTCAAAATATTATGTATTTTATCATTGATTAAGAGTTTCTTACGTATCTTACACTTAGATACATGTATTTTTGCTATCAGATTCACAAAAATAGGGAGAGGCGAGCGAGATCTATATGAATCTCAAATACATGTAAATCACACTAGATACATGTATATGTATTTATCTGGAGTGATTCACATGTATCTAGATATCAAATACATGGGAGAGTGGTGAGCAAGATGGGAGAGAGGCGAACGAGATTTTCTATGTATCCCAGATACATACAAATCTACTTGATTACAATATATCTAGGACAAATTACACCTAAATTTGACCCATGTATCTCAGATACATATATCTGATGGCATCAAAATCTGATAAGATACGTAATATTGCAAATTAGAGTGTATCTAAGTAATTAGTTTAATGTGAATTATAACTTAAAGTAATTGACTTGGTCCATATCATAGCCATCCATAACCAGTATTAATATTATATTCTATTCAATTAATTTCATGTGAACGTATAAATGTAAAATACCAATACACTCTCTTAGGACAAATTAATTAAGTCATATGAACATGTGTTAATATACTTATTCCTTCTACTTTAAGCCATGTGGTTAAAGTTTTTTTAATTGTTATTTTAATGCATGATATATCATTTTGTAGGAATAAATATGAACATTGTAAAGTAAAAATATTGGAATATAATTTCGTATCCTTTCAATTATTAGGTTAAGGCATTAGACTTAATTCTCTTCATCAATTTATTCTTTCGACATTCTTACTTTTTCCCGTTTTCCGTTTAACTTCTAAGCGTGAATGGCACTTATCTTGTGTCTGTTTCAATTTATGTTACACTATTTAAATTTCAAGTCAAATTTTGTAACTTGAACAATGATACGTAATATCTTTAAGCTTTAAAAATTAAAGTACACATAAAGTAATATAAGTCACGGTAATTAATATATAACAAATAAAAATATTTAGAAGGCAGTATTTAGACCAATTTTGCATTCATAGACACTTTAGGGTTTTCAATATTAAAATCGTCATGGTTTATTTGTTATAATCTTACAGAAGTTTTAATATTAAAAAACGAGTTTAAATTAAGTGAAAAAACTTCTCTTCTTTGCATATACAAGAATTTTTGCCATACTTATAATATTGAAGAAGTGAGTTTTGGTATTTCAAAATACGAAAAGTGAGTTTAATACAAATGAAATATTGTTAAAAATGCTAGAAAACATTGTTAAAAATGAAATTTTGTATTTCACTCGATACAAAATTCTATCCACAAAAGTAAATTACACTAATAAAAAAAATTATCTAACATTTTTTGTTTGTACAATAATAACATATCTAGCAATTATAAAAGGGATTAGCATCTTTTAATTAAGTCTTCCTTATTTTTTCCTTATATTGTTTTAAATTGGGATTTTGGCACATTGATTCTACTAATACTAAACTAATCACAAATAATGTAGGAGAAAGCTAAAGGTGTCAATTAAATCAAATATTCCTATATCCACAATATAAATACCCTTTATACTCGTGTATTGACTTTGTTAAAAACGTATTGAAGAAAAAAACTTTTTTTTCTTCTCAAAGCATAGGATATGTTAATGGAAAAATTAGCTAAATACATAAAAAAATTTACCATATTCTCTAAAATTTCTTACCATTAGAAAAAAAATTCAAAAATTTCTACTCTCTTATTCTCGGATACATCACTTTAAGCGATGTATTGGTCGGATACATCATTTTACGCGATGCATCGATCGGATACATCACTATACGCTATTGAGATGTACGTGATATATCGAGATGTTGAGTGATGTATTTGAAACCGAGACACGATGTATCAAAATATTTTGGGATGTATCCAAATTCCACTAAATTTAAGAAATTTTTAAATTTAATAAATAGCAGGAATAGGATATAATTAACTTGTAAATAATAATCGAATCGAATATTTACATCCTGATATATAATGATGAAATCTCTAAAACAACATAGACTCTACATACTTATAATGTGTGAAAGAGAGAGCCCTCGAAAGAAGAAGAAATTGTTATGTACATATAGAAATCATATATGAATCTAGGTTTGAAATTAGCTAGTAGAATAAAGTACTATTTTATTCACTACTACTTTATTATAATAAGATAATATTTAGTACAAATACATATAGTTTTTTTTAAAAGAATTATTCTATATAACTTGAGCTAAACGTTAGTGGATGTGATTGCACTTTCCATTTCAAATCTAAATACGTCCTTTATATTTATATCACAAATTTTATGCATCCCACCTAGCTTGCAATCAACGTAAGGTTAGCTTGGGCTGATTCAATTAAAAAAAATAATGGATTGATTCAATTAATTGTATCAAATTTTCAAATTCTAAAAGGCAGAATTGAGTCGATTCATATTCACAGCTCTATTTGACCTGCCCTCTGAGGCATCACAATATAAAACTAATAATATATATATCTACATCTAGAAGATGCTGACATAAGGTTTATTAGAACTCCAACTACCCCAAAAAAGTTGGGAATGTTCTTTAATTTTTTCATTTTAAATTTGCTTATCTTTAATTTTTGCCTTTTAAATTTGTAACTTTTAATTTTTAACCTTAAGCACATTAAGTAACAAAAAGATGGCCAAAAATAACCTTGATATTAGAAAAAATGATAGGCTAAGTACGCAAAGTACAAATTGTCTTGCAAGCCATAACTTAGTTCCAAAAAAAATTATGTTAATAAAGACATAACTTCAATTTCAACACCCGCAAAATTGTTAAGCATAACTTATTCTTACATAATTTTATCGGATAATAGTACACAATTCATACCGTACAAGATACAGTTTTCTAAATATTTTACTTCCAAAATTAGATTATATTTAAATATATTTTAACTCATAATTTCTTATTAAATAATAAAAATGTTAAACGTCAATTTAAAAAATTAAAAATTAAAGATCACCTCGAAACAAGAAACTATCAACAGTCAAATTCCATAAAAATGTAGCTATGTCAGAAATTGACTTTTGCACATATTATTCCCTTCTTTCTTTTCTACTATACTGAATTTAAAAGGGATAATATCAATCTTCGAGGTGTGTTTTAGTGATTAATTCTCGACATATATTTTTGTCAGAACATCATTATAAATATTACATTTAACGATAGAAAATCCATACATAGGAAATATTACCAATTGATTCCATAAAAAATTCACATAATTATTGTAATAACTTTAGAGATCACAGTTTAAATCTTCTTGAATATATCAATGTAAAATAATTGAGGTTCACAGAAACTAACCAGTTGACCACTATAGAAATAATTTAAAAGGCGTAAGTTCATATATTGCACGTTTCTATTGCTATTATCTAGAAGGAAGTAACCAAGAAAGAGGTAAACTTTAATATATAGTACATATTATATTATGCATGCATGATTATATTCCTTTTTTTTTTTAAATTCTTTTGTAAGTGTGTATATATACCCCTTTCTATTAAAATCTTATTCAGCTCAAAATATTTCCAATTCATATTTTCTAAATTAAACCTAGCTATTATTTCAAATATGTCTAGAGTTTACTCAAACCTAAGTACAATTAAAATTTCTAATTATGTAAGTCCAAGAAGAGAAACATTCACTTTGTGGATGAAATCTCTAGTGTACCATGGAAATGGATGTACTGTTTATGACTCAAATGGACAAATTGTTTATAGAATTGACAATTACAATATTAAACGTAGCAAACAAGTTCATCTTATGGATTGCAATGGCAAAGTTCTCTTCTCTATTCGAAATAGGGTAAGTACTCTTCACTTGTTTATTTACTTAATTATATTTTCAACGATACTGATATATTATTATTATTTTCCACAGAAAGTTCCGGTATTTGGACATTGGGATGGCTATAAATGGAGTTATGATGGAGCTACTAGTAAAGAAATACCATGGTTTCAAGTGAAGAAAATTCACAATGTTCTTAGAGGAGATAATGTGAACTATTATAATGTTCTATTGGGATGTAATTCTGAAGCAAGTTGTTATAACATTATTATCCTTGCCACAAAATCTATCAAGATTGTGGACCAACGTGGCGGACTTGTCGCAGAGGTAATTAATCTATCAGATCAGCTAAAAGATAACTGCATATAATTAAATTTATAATAGAATTGATTAGTACCCACTAATCATGTATATTAAGTTAAAAAAAATTACTAATGGTGTTTGTGACTTTGTGTATATTTTTAGGTAAAACAAAAACAAGCAACAAGTTCAGGAGTATTATTTGGAGATGATGTGTTAACATTGGTGGTGGAACCTCATGTTGATCAATCATTAGTTATGGCTCTTGTAACTGTTTGTGGTTTAATCCATCATAGAATTTGATTAATGGTATTAAGAGTAATTAATAAGTTTAATTTCCTCCTAGTCACTTTGTCTATTTGTAATAATAATTGTAATCTCTATATCTTCCCTTTGTTCTTGAAAATAGGGAAAAGAGAAGTTAATTATGGTTTGTACTAGTTGTTTAGATGTAATCTTGTGATGAATATTAATGTGTACGATCTAATTACTTTTGATAGAAACACTTTGTTAAGACGAGTTTGTACGCACTTTGGCTATTTCATCAATACAAATATCATATTAATAATTCTACTCAAGAAAGCTTAATCGCTAAATAAAAATTAGTGATGGACAAAATATTATAAATGATTAATAACAAAATTCACATAGTTATATGATTATATCTATTACTTTAAGATAAAACTAGTATCCTACAAATTAAATATATAAGTTTATGTGATAATAATAATAATATATTTAGTGTAACTTCATAAAAAAATATTGGGGAGGACGATGTGTATGCAACCTTATTCCTATCTTATGAAAATAAAGAGATCATTTATGTTGGACTCTCGGCTCTAATAAAGCATAACTAAAATTAAAAAGAATACCAAGTAGCCCAACAAATAATAGATAATATAAGCAAAAAAAATAACAGGTAATTAAAAAAAACTAGGAGAAAAAAATACTAGTACCACTGATAAAGGAAACTAGACACCGCGACTACCTACTAATCTTCTAGTTTAATCCTTGACCTCTACATCCTCCTATCTTGAGTGATGTCCTCGTCTCCTCGGTAAGTTGCAAGTATTTTAAGTCATGTACTCTAATCATTTTTTCCTAATACTTCTTCGGTCTACCTCTACCTCGATCTCCTCAGACCCACCAAAAGCAACCAATCACGCAACTGATCCTCACCGGGCATCAATCTGATCATCTTCTCATCATCACATATTCAAATCATCTCAATCTCGCTTCACTTATCTTATTCACATCAGAGGCCATACATATCTTGTCTCAAATATCTTCGTCCCTAATCTTATCTTGCCTAGTATATCTATATATTTTTTTCAACATCTCCATTTTCGTTAAATTTATTTCCTAAACATACAGGCGAATTCTATATCGTAGACAATAACGTTAATTTTCACGTTGTGTAATAATTTATTTCATAGTCTAAACCCTTGATGTGATATTTTTTTCCAATAATATAAAGTAGTTGACTAGTTGTCCAAATCTCTATTCATAGCCATTTATAATTAGTACTAGATATTAGGAGTCTGTGCTAGCACGGGGCCAATACATATTATTCTTTTTGTTTTAATTTATGTGATACATATATAATTTAAAAAGCTAAATAATTTTTTAATATAATTAAGTACTTTAAATTATATTTATTGTAATTTATATTACTTTTTACGTTATTATAAAATGATATAGGTTACTCCTATGTCGCAATTTATGTAACAATGATAGAATTTTAAGAATCGATCAATTTTTTTATATTTTTTTGTAAATGTTATAAATTATCAGTTTATTGTGATAAATAGTACTTTTTACATAATATATTTAAATACACACACGGATATATTAAGTTATTAATTATTGTATTTTATGATAATTTGAATATAATTTTAAGTATATGATCAAAATTTTTAAAAAAAAATAAGACGAATAAAATAACATCAAAGTAATACAATGCGATTTTTATTTGAATGTACTAAAACTAAGTGAAAATTTTCAACTAATACTAAAGTTAAATCTTTATTCAATTAACTTTAATTTGATTTAGAGAAGAAAGTCCATTCTAGCAACACTTGGTCAATCACGTATGTGGACACCAAAGTGATTCATCACAAAAATAGACTTGACCTACAAAGGACAAAATTGTCTTTACAATTAAAAATAGCAAATTAATTTTGATAGATGTACAAATCAAGCCAATGAAAAATGCTAAAAATATTAAAATTATAAAAACACCCTCAAGCAGAAAGCAGGCATGTTGACCTGCTGCTTGCTTGAGCAGGTTAATTGCCTTTTATAATATAGTAGAATATATTAATTCTCTTCGATTTCATGTGTACATATAAATGTAAAAAAGCAATAGTACGTACACTCTCTTGGGACAAATTAATTAAGTCAAATGAACATGTATTAATATACTTATTCCTTTTATTTAGCCAACTGGTTCGAATTTATCTTTTTTTCATAATGTACAATACCATTGTAAGAAAAAAATATGAAAATAATCCTAATCACATAAATATTCTTATATTTAAACGTTTAAAAGATAAAACAAAACACAATAAAGTAAAGATAATGGAATATTAATTCATATCCTACCAGTTTATGAGACGGAATTATACTTAATGCTCTTCATCAATATATTCACTTCATTGTGTGAATTGCACTAATTTTTTATTCTTCCGTACCATTAATTCGAAAATAGAATTTTAAGTTCTTTAAAATAAAATGTATGTATTTTAATACTATATAAAAAGTACTATAAGTCACGATATTAGTTATTTAAAATATTAAAAATAATATGAATAAATAGCAGTAAAAGAATAATTCGTTTAAATCTCAATAGTTGAATGATACAACATAAATTAGAACAACGGGAGTATCTTTTTTGAACTTACGGCAATATTTTGATCAATTTTTATGTGCCTCAAACTATTTTAACGAATATCTGCTAGCTTCATTAGCATATGTATCAAGACTAATTTGCACGTGCATCTAATTACAATAAAAATAACTTTTAGTGGCAATAATATACACATTAATAAAGATTGGTAGAGTCATTACTGACATTAGTTAAGTGTCATTAGATCCAATAATGTCACTAAAGATTTTAGCGACATATACAAAGAGTGTTAATTACCGTTAAAAATACATATTTACCAACAATATTTAAGTTATTGCCACTAAATATCATTATTGATATATTGAGTGTCAATTAAAGATGTAACTACATTTTTCAATTTTTTGTAGTTCTCCATAAAATCACCATTATATAAAATAATGGGTCTTGATTTTAAATATATAAAAAAGTGAGTTTCAATATGAGTGTTATTAAAAACGTTAGGAAAAATTGAAAAATATTTGAAATTAAGTTATATAGGATCTAAACTTCACGTAAACAAAAAAGTTTGAAATTGCTTGCTTTCAAGTTCTTTGAAGTGAGACTTTAACAAGCCAAACTTCATATACATATAAACTTTAGAATTCATGTGCCTCAAGTTGATTTTAAACGATCACGATTGCAAAATTTTAAAAACTATAGCTATGGCTTAATTAGATGAGAGTCTTTCTCTTCGCTCGATATCGAGTAATTCTATCAACAAAAAATTATTCTAAGAAAACTCTTCTAGAATTTTTTGTTTGGTACAATAATATGTATCTAGAAACTATAAAATGGATTAGCATCTTTTGACTTCTTTTAAGTCTTCCCTATAATTCCTTAATTTGTTTTAAATTGTGATTTTGGCACATTGATTCTACCACTACTAAACTAAACACAAATAATGAAGGAGAAAGAGGGTCAATTAAATCAAATATTCCTATATTCCCAATATTTATACACCTTCCACTCTTTTATTGACTTAATAATTTGTTTACAATGTATTTAAGCAAATTTTCTTTTCTTTTCGTCAAACCAATGGATGTATAATATTAATGAAACTTCAACACCATACTACTAGCTAGAGGTGTTAAATGAGCAATTTGGGCTTAATTTTGAATGAATGAAAATGATCGAGTTAATAACCGTGCAGATTAATACTTTTCATAAAAGTTACGTACTTGAATTAAATGATATAGCTATAATTTACTTTATTTTCAATTCGCAGCTACTATTTCATATAATTTGCTATAGCAATTTCTCCGAGTGAAAGGACAAGAAAATTGCTGCTTCTTCGGTTGCTGTTACAAAACTGGCGGGATTCAAAAATAAAGTATACAAGAAAATGGCGTCTGCTTAAGGCATATAGTTGTATATAAAAAAAGAAAAAATATTATTTTTCATGAATTTTCATATACATATAGAGATTCAACAAATACAAATTTTTATTTATATACATATTACACATATATGCATATACAACTGAAAAGCACAACAAAAAGAACATATACTTGTACAAATTACAGTGAGAGAGAGATTTGATATACAAATATTTTATTTCGATTTAATTATATACAAATTCAAATTTTATGCAGATATACAAACACATAAAATTGAAAAGAGAGGCTGCCAACAATTTATAACGAGAGGCTGACAATGATTTATACAAACGGTTGCCAACGAAATTATACAAATCTGAAGAGAAGCCTGCGAGTTATACAATCTGATGCTCCAATTCAAATTTTATGCAGATATACAAACACATAAAATTGAATTGAGAGGCTGCCAACAATTTATACAAACGAGAGGCTGACAACGATTTATACAAACGGCTGCCAGCGAAATTATACAAATCTGAAGAGGAGCCAGCGAGTTATACAATCTGATGCTCCATAGCAAACATAAAATTTGCTATGGAGCGCAATTATACAAACTATAGCTATAACATACAAATTTGATTTTTATGTTTGCTATATGTGAAAGTTATATTATAAATATTTATGTTCTACATTAAAATTTAAATGATGAGCCGATCAACCCAGCCCACATGGTTAGCCATTCCAAAACCCGTCAAAAATGTTAGATCGATCCAGTCCAACCCATTAAATATCTAAGGAAGGCGCGAGAAGGATAAACTGAAGTCTACCCATATTAACAGTACGTAATTCTTCTCTTTAATCTGTCCTCGTCGACTTACTCTCACAATCTACAGCTAGAAGATTCTTAGAACTAAGGGTGTACATGGCCGGGTTGGTTCGGGTTTTTCAAATATCAAACCGAATCATTTGTGTCGGATTTTTAAATTTATAAACCAAACCAAATCAATAAAACTCGGGTTTTTCAACCTCAGATTTTTTCGGTTTTTCGGGTTGTTTAGGATTTTTCCGGTAAAGTATTCATACAAACATATAATTTACTTGTACTTCAAATATTTCTTTAGTCCTACCAAAATACAACTATCTAAGGTGTTGCTTAAAAAAATAACACAATATGATATGATTAATGACAATAAAATATCTAACAAAAATAATAATAATGAAATCGCGTAAAACAAATATTGCAAATTAACAAGTCATAATGAAAATTATCATAATTTAAAAGTCCTAAATCATGCTAAAATAAGTTTAATAAGTATTAGTTAAATGACTAAATATTAAAAGAAATTAAAATTAGATTATGTCTTTTAATTGTCTAAACCAATGTAAAACTAAAGAACAAATATTCAATATTATTGTCATTCTTAGTGTTGAATTGATTTTATTTTAGCATTAGTATTGTCTGATTTTGATTTAAGCTTTATTATAATTACCAACATCTGTGAACTATTGTTGGACCATTCATAATTCTAAGTTTTAAACTTGAAATAATATATTAAAAGATAAAAACTATGAAAAAGTATAAGAAATATTTAAAAATTATATCAAAGTAAATATTTTTATGTATAAAATAAAATTTTAAAATTATATATATAATGTCGGGTTGGTTTGGTCTCGGGTTGTTTTTTTTTAGTTAAAACCAAACCAACCCAAATATAGTCGGGTTTTTTTTTCCAATACCAAACCAAGTCAAACCAAATCACTAGTCGGATTTTTTTTTCAAGTTGACTCAATTTGTGGTTTAATTCGGCTTTCAATTAGATTTTGTACACCCCTACTTAAAACTCCCAACACTTGGGAAAAAAGTATAAGCATCTAAAATAAATAATTTTACTTTTTTAGCGGTTAATAATTAAGTTAGTTAGCAAAAAAAAAAACTACCACTTCAATTAAGTGCAACACAGCAAATAGCACTAACACAAATGTATACTATATGCTATAAGTGTCAACCGTCAATTCTCATAAATATAAATATAAAATATATCTAGCTGTTTCACAAAATGACTTTTGCATATATTCCCTTCTTTCTATCCTTTTCTAATACGGAATCTAAAAATTGAAATGACATCAACATTCAAAAGACGTGTGGTCTAGCGATCAAACGTACGTTGCAATTAGAACACCATTAAAAATAGATATTTCGACAAAAAGTATATCCAAAACATTCTCAACGAATACATTTTGAAATACAAATATACATCTTTTGACAAAAGTCGAACACGTGTTTGTCATCCGAGCAACTATCGAATACTACTATAAAAATAATTAATAAAACGAGTTAGTTTATATTTGCATGTTAGTTAACACTCAACCAGAAGGAAGTGACTAAGAAAGTGGAGAACTTTAGTTGTACATATTATGCTCTATTACCTTTGTTGATTCCTTTTGTCAAGTCGGTCCGTTAACGCCTTTTATCTTTCTTATTTATAAGACCACAACCTACTTCGACAAGTATATATATATTATGCTCTAGTGTCCTCTTTCACCTCAAAATATTTCCAACTCTAAATTAAGCCTATTAATATTTGAATGGCTAAAGTTCACCCAAACAAGTCAAATTATCTAAGTACAACTTCTTCATCATCTTTTTCTTCAATTTCATCTAACTTTTATGTGAGTCCAAGAAGAGAAATATTCACTTTGTGGATGAAATCTCTAGTGTACCATGGAAATGGATGTACTGTTTATGACTCAAATGGAAAAATTGTTTATAGAATTGACAATTACAACATTAAACGTAGCAAACAAGTTCATCTTATGGATTCCAATGGCAAAGTTCTCTTCTCTATTCGAAATAGGGTAAGTACCCTTTCACTTGTTTATTTACTTAATTATATTTTCAACGATATTGATATATTAATAATTTTTTCCACAGAAAGTTCCGGTATTTGGACATTGGGATGGCTATAAATGGAGTTATGATGGAGTTACTAGTAAAGAAATGCCATGGTTTCAAGTGAAAAAAATTCACAATGTTCTTAGAGGAGATAATGTAAACTATTATAATGTTATATTGGGATGTAATTCTGAAGCAAGTTGTTATAACATTATTATCCTTGCCACTAAATCTATCAAGATTGTGGACCAACGTGGCGGACTTGTCGCAGAGGTAATTAATTTGTTAGATCAGCTAAAAGATAACTGCATGTAATCAAATTCATAATAGAATTGATTAGTTGGTTATATTAAGTTAAAAAATTTCACTAATGGTGTTTGTGACTTTGTGTTTATTTTTAGGTAAAACAAAAACAAGCAAGTTCAGGAGTATTATTTGGAGATGATGTGTTAACATTGGTGGTGGAACCTCATGTTGATCAATCATTAGTTATGGCTCTTGTAACTGTTTGTGGTTTAATCCATCATAGAATTTGATTAGTGGTATTAAAAGTAATTAAGAAGTTTAATTTCTTCATTAGTCACTTTTTCTATTTATAATAAATAATTGTAATATCTATCTTCCCTTTGTTCTTGAAAATAGGGAAAAGAGAAGTTGATTATGGTTTGTACTACCTTGAGGTATGAGTTGTTTAGATGTAATCTTGTGATGAATATTAATGTGTACAATCTAATTACTTTTGATAGAAACACTTTGTTCAGACTAGTTTATACGCACTTTGGCTATTTCATTGAATGCATGTTAGGTTGCTATCTTCCATCAATACAAATATTATATAATAAGTCTACTCAAGAAAGCTTAATCACTACGAGAAAATAAGAAAATTGGTGATGGACAAAATATTATAAATGATTAATAACAAAATTCACATAGTTATATGATTATACTTTCGGATAAAATTGGTATCCTATAAATTAAAGATGTAAGTTTTTGCGATAACAATAATAATATATTTAATGTAATTTCATAAATAAATATTGAGGGGGGGGGGGGAGTGATGTGTATACAGTCTTATTCCTATCTTATGAAGATAGAGAGACCATTTATGTTAAGACTCTCAGCTCTAATAAAGCATAACTAAGAAAAAGAATAACAAGTAGCGCTAACAAATAATAGATAATCTAAGCAAAGAAAATAACAGGTAATAATAATAATAATAATAATAATAAAGTAGGAGAAAAAAATACTAGTACCACTGATAAAGGAAACTAGACATTGTGACTACCTACTAATCTTCTAGTTTAATCTCTGACCTCCACATCCTCCTATCTTGAGTCATTGTCCTCGTCTAATCGGTAAGTTGCAGGTATTTTAAGTCATATCTAATTACTTTTTCATGATACTTTTTCGGCCTACCTCTACCTCTCCTCAGACCCATGAAAAGCAACAAATCACATAAACTCCTCATCATCACATAACTGAATCATCTCAATTTCACTTCACTTATCTTATTCATCACAAAGGCCATACACATCTTGTCCAAAATATCTTTGTTTTTGATCTTATCTCGCCTAATATATCCACAGATTTTTCTCAACATCTCCATTTCCGTTATTTTATTTTCCTAAACATACACACAAATTCTACATCGTAGACAATAACGTTAATTTTCACGTTATGTAATCATTTATATCATAGTCTAAAGTCTAAACCATTGATGTGATATTCAATAACATAAAGTAGTTGACTAGTTGTCCAAATCTCTATTCATAGCCATCTATAATTAGTATATATTAATTCTCTTCGATTTCATGTGTACCTATAAATGTAAAAAAGCTATAGTACGTACACTCTCTTGGGACAAATTAATTAAGTCAAATGAACATGTATTAATACACTTATTCCTTTTATTTAGCCAATTACTGGTTCGAATTTATCTTTTTTTCATAATGCACAATACCATTGTAAGAAAAAAATAAATGAAATAATCCTAATCACATATATATTCTTATATTTAAACGTTTAAAAGATAAAAGAAAACACAATAAAGTAAAGATAATGGAATAATATTAATTCATATCCTACCAGTTTATGAGACGGAATTATACTTAATGCTCTTCATCAATATATTCACTTCATTGTGTGAATTGCACTAATTTTTTATTCTTCCGTACCATTAATTCGAACATAGAATTTTAAGTTCTTTAAAATAAAATGTATGTATTTTAATACTATATAAAAAGTACTACAAGTCACGATATTAGTTATTTAAAATATTAAAAAAGTATATGAATAGATAGCAATAAATAATTCGTTTAAATCTCAATAGTTGAATGACACAACATAAATTAGAACAATGGGAGTTTCTTTTTTGAACTTACAGCAAGATTTTGATCAATTTTTATGTGCCTCAAACTATTTTAACGAATATCTGCTAGCTTCATTAGCGTATGTATCGAGACTAATTTGCACGTGCAACTAATTACAATAAAAATAACTTTTAGCGGCAATAATAAACACATTAATAAAGATTGGTAGAGTCATTACTGACATTAGTTAAGTGTCATTAGATCCAATGTTACTAAAGATTTTAGGGACATATACAAAGAGTGTTAATTGCCACTAAAAATACATATTTAACAGCAATATTTAAGTTATTGCTGCTAAAGATCATTATTGATATACTGAGTGTCAATTAAAGATGTAACTACATTTTTCAATTTTTTGTAGTTCTCCATAAAATCACCATTATATAAAATAATGGGTCTTGATTTTAAATATATAAAAAGAGAGTTTCAATATGAGTGTTATTAAAAATGTTAGGAAAAATTGAAAATTATTCGAAATTAAGTTATATAAGATCTAAACTTCACTTAAAAAAAATGTTCGAAATTGCTTGCTTTCAAGTTCTTTGAAGTGAGACTTTGACAAGCCAAACTTCATATACATATAAACTTTAGAATTCATGTGCCTCAAGTTGATTTTAAACGATCACGATTGCAAAATTTTAAAAACTATAGCTATGGCTTAATTAGATGAGAGTCTATCTCTTCGATCGATATCGAGTAATTCTATCAACAAAAAATTATACTAAGAAAACTCTTCTAGAATTTTTTGTTTGGTACAATAATATGTATCTAGAAACTATAAAATGGATTAGCATCTTTTCACTTCTTTTAAGTCTTCCCTATAATTCCTTAATTTGTTTTAAATTGTGATTTTGTCACATTGATTCTACTACTACTAAACTAAACACAAATAATGCAGGAGAAAGAGGGTCAATTAAATAAAATATTCCTATATTCCCAATATTTATACACCTTCCACTTTTTTATCAATACTTTGTTAACAATTAATGTATTTAAGAAAAAATATTCTTTTATTTTTGTCAAACCAATGGATATATATAATGCTTATGCAATACTCCAATTATTTAGTGCAAAATGAAACTTCAAACACCATACTAGCTAGAGGTGTTAAATAAGCGACTTAGGTTCAGGATAAATTAAAATGATCGAGTTAATAAACGAGCAGATTATTACTCTTTAAAAAAAGTTATGAACTTGAATTAAAATGAATTGAGCTTAAATTGGCTAAAATGCAGGTCATAATTCAATCCACACAATTCTTACCAAGTTTTAATCCTTTGTTTGTTCTTTGATACTTTTTAACATCTAATAAAACTCTCTTTTTTACTATGAATATATATATAGACACACAAAATTACTCATAAATTAACTTGGACCAATATTTCTCAACCCTTAAAAAGTAGGAAACCCTCTTCCCTTTCTTTTATTTATTATTAGGATAATTTAATTATAAAATTGGAGTATTTGATTAAACAGTATATAATATTTAATATTATGTTACAAATATATATGTTCCACTAAATTTTTTAAAATGATGGGCCGATCCACCCAGCCCACATGGTTAACCATTCCAAAACCCGTCAAAAATGTTAGGTCGATCCAGTCCAACCTATTAAATATCTAAGGAAGGCGCGAGAAGGATAGACTGAAGTCGACCCATATTAACAGCTTTACGTAATTCTTCTCTTTAATCCATCTTCGTCGACTTACCCTCACAATCTACAGCTAGAAGATGCTTAGAACTCCCAACACTTGGAAAAAAGTATAAGCATCTAAAATAAATAATTTTATTTTTTTAGCGGTTAGTAATTAAGTTAGTTAGCAAAAAAAAAAACTACCACTTCAATTAAGTGCAACACAGCAAATAGCACTAACACAAATGTATACTATACGCTATGTGTCAACCGTCAATTCTCATAAATATAAATATAAAATATATGTAGTTGTTTCACAAATTGACTTTTGCATATATTCCCTTCTTTCTATCCTTTTCTAATACGGAATCTAAAAATTGAAATGACATCTAACATTCAAAAGACGTGTGGTCTAGTGATCAATTATCAACGTGAACACCATTAAAAATAGATATTTTGACAAAAAGTATATCCAAAACACTCTCGACGAATACATTTTGAAATACAGATAAACATCTTTTAACAAAAGTTGAACACGTGCTTGTCATCTGAGCAACCCTCTGGTCGACCTATCGAATACTACTATAAAAATAAATAATAAAACGAGTTAGTTTATATTTGTATGTTAGTTAATAACTAAGCCAGAAGGAAGTGACTAAGAAAGTGGAGAACTTTAGTTGTACATATTATGCTCTATTACCTTTGTTGATTCCTTTTATTAAGTCGGTCCGCTAACGCCTTTATCTTTCTTATTTATAAGCCACAACCTACTTCGACAAGTATATATATATTATGCTCTAGTGTCCTCTTTCACCTCAAAATATTTCCAACTCCTCTAAATTAAGCCTATTAATATTTCAATGGCTAAAGTTCACCCAAACAAGTCAAATTATCTAAGTACAACTTCTTCATCATCTTTTTCTTCAATTTCATCTAACTTTTATGTGAGTCCAAGAAGAGAAATATTCACTTTGTGGATGAAATCTCTAGTGTGCCATGGAAATGGATGTACTGTTTATGACTCAAATGGAAAAATTGTTTATAGAATTGACAATTACAACATTAAACGTAGCAAACAAGTTCATCTTATGGATTCCAATGGCAAAGATCTCTTCTCTATTCAAAATAGGGTAAGTACCCTTTCACCTGTTTATTTACTTAATTATATTTTCAACGATACTGATTTATTAATATTTTTTTCCACAGAAAGTTCCGGTATTTGGACATTGGGATGGCTATAAATGGAGTTATGATGGAGTTACTAGTAAAGAAATACCATGGTTTCAAGTGAAGAAAATTCACAATGTTCTTAGAGGAGATAACGTGAACTATTATAATGTTATATTGGGATGTAATTCTGAAGCAAGTTGCTATAACATTATTCTTGCCACAAAATCTATCAAGATTGTGAACCAACATGGCCGACTTGTTGCTGAGGTAATTAATCTATCAGAGCACCTAAAAGATAACTATTATTCGTAAAGGAGATGAGTTAAGTTATTTTACTAATAGTGTTAGTGAATTTGTGTTTATTTTCAGGTAAAACAAAAACAAGCAAGTTCAGGAGTATTATTTGGAGATGATGTGTTAACATTGGTGGTGGAACCTCATGTTGATCAATCATTAATTATGGCTCTAGTCACTGTTTGTGGTCTAATCCATCACAAAATTTGATTAGTACTTATTAATTAGTAGTTTAGTAGTACTAACATAAGTTTCTTCCTAGTCACTTTTTTCTAATGTAATAGTAATAATAATTGTAATCACTATCTTCCCTTTGTTCTTGGAAACAGGGAAAAGAGAAGTTAATTATAGTTTGTACCTTGAGGAATGAGTTGTTTACATGTAAATTTTGTGATTAAAGTTGAAGTGTACAACTCTATTATCACTAAATTTGGAATAACATCTTACTGATGTGATAGATTGCCTAACCATTTCATAATAAATAAATTTCCCAACTTTGGGATAGTGAATCACTTTTGACGACCGTGTTGTGTGCACCTCGACTATTCACAAGCATCGGATAACTCTACTTATGAAAGCTTACGCAGCATATAGCATTATTGTATTTGCATTATTCTGGTAAGTTGTTTCTGTGTGACCTATAGGTCACGGATTCAATCCGTTGAAGCAACCACTAATGTTCGTATTAGGGTAGACTGTCTACCCAATAAAGTTCTTAATGATCAAATAGCTAGTACAAATTTTCTTTGTTTACATATCAAAGAATGAAAGATTTCTGTCCATGAAATATGAAACTAAAAATAAGAAAACTCTTGATAAACAGAAGACATTACCAGTCAATACTCACAGAAACAAGTGAAAATACTCTTACACAACTTGTAAGTGAGACATATTAACCTATGTGATAAACTACTTTACATTCTTGTATAATATCTAGGGCTAAAGTCAAGCACTATATGCTAGAAACAATATATTTTTTTAAATGAGAAAAAAGGAAAAAAATCCCTCACCAATATACATTTATTTTTTTATTTTTTTTGTTGATACAATTCACATTTAATATTCTGGCAGAAAAAGAACCTGGTTTCATTACCTCCCTGGAGGCTGGAAATGTCTTATGGATTCTTTTTCGCGTTACGCAATTTCATTACTAGCTGCTGTCTTTCTCCTTCTACCTCAGCAAACTTGAGGCTTAATTCAGAATATCTCTCTTGCATTTCCATCAGTTCATCTTCCATTACATTGTTCTTTTCCTTCAATAGTTCAACTTCGCTGGACAATTCCTCGAGATGTCTTGTATTAGATGCTGAGGCTTCCATGCTGCAAGTACAAAGGTATTCCAATAAGAAAAACGATAAAGATAGGACGCATTCATATTTCTGGTAAGCTATCCGAGCAGGATTTGAAAGAAAACGCTAGGAAGATGAAGGCATTATACATAAACAGACATTCAAATTTGGCCTTAGCTGATAAGTAAACACTCCAACTTTGAGTATGCAAATCTAGACATATCACTCGTCTCCACTGTGTCAGTTGAATACTCCAACTTACAAAATGATCATCTAGACACCTCCACATCAGTAGGATGTCCACGAGACACAATGGGGACGAGTTGGAGTGTTTAGTTGAGTTGTCTAGATGTGAACTCTCATAGTTGAAGTGTTTACCTGCTAGCTGAGGTCAAGTTTGACTGTTTCTTTATGCATTATGCCAAAGATGAACTAAGATTATGAGAACTTGTACCTCTTCCTTGTCAACATTTGATTGGAACTTTCATCTTCTTCTGGACTAAGAACTTCTGCAACTACCTGTATCATATATGAGCCAAAAACTTACAATGCTATTTCATAAAGTTCAATACGTGTTAAAATCACATGAGTATCAATTCATACTTGAACGAGTTAATTTTGTGCAGTACTTAAGCTATAACCATACAATAATACTTGTGTGCTCAATGTGTTATCCTTGTGCACCAATATATATGTTCTCAAGAGAAGAATAAACTGTCTTGCTGCTGACATTTACTAAAGTAACTTAAGTAACGAGTTAGATGGCGTGAAGCTGACCTTTCGGGACTCTTGTTCAGAGAGCCTTTCTGCATTCTGACTGAGTTCTTCTAATCTTTTATCCAACTCCTCTATTCTGTCTTGAAGATCTCTCTCCTTCTCCAAAAATGAATTAGTTGAGCTCTCCAGTGCACTTTCCTTCCGCTTGATTTGACCCTGTTGGTCATTAAAAATTTATACAGAATTAACAACAGTTACTACTTCAAAAAATAATTCATGCAAGGTTTCGAGCACGAAGGAACACACTGAGTTTTTAAAAAATACACCGTTTATTTCCTAGTAATATTATAAAGACAATCTTTGTATATAATAAAAGAAAAAATATATAACAGAAGATGCAGATAGCAACTCATATTGAAGTTAGAACTACATTCAGGTAGAGTAAATGCTGGTAAATGTTTACCTCAAGCAACTTTATCTTCTCTTTAAGACTTGCAACTTCTCTTGAGCCTGCGGATGCGGGCATGGATTTGTTGTTCTTTGATACTGTTTTTGTTCCATTAGAAGAAACTAATCGACTATTGGCATCCTTGAGCTTTTTATCTAAACCATTCAATGCATCCTCTTTCTTCTTTAGATCACCTTTCAATTGAGATACCTGCTTTTTCAATTTTTGTTTCTCCACCTCGTCCTCAAACAACATCCTTTTCATTTCATTGCACCTAGATTTAAGGTTATCTACTTCAGATTGCAGTTTCCGAGCTAATGCGTCCTTCTCATCCTTAAGAGACCTCATATTGTTTAATTCCTTAAGAGACTCATCGGCTTCTTTTCTCACTGATGCAAGCTTAGTCTCCAGTTCACTTCTTTCATTGTGACCTTGTTCTACAAGCAATGCCATTTCTTTAATTGATGTCCTCATCTTATCTAACTCTGCCATCAGGCTGCTCTTCTGTTCTTCATGATCAGAAGATATTTTCTTGTCTGTTAGAAGATTTTCAATTTCGGCTTCGAGGATTATAATTTTCTGTGACAAGTACAGGTGATTTTCTTTGGCAAGCTCTTCTTGTCTCTGTATTTGCGTAGATTTTTCTTCAATTTCTGTCTGCAACTTTTCTATTTCACCTGACATTTTACTCACTTGGCTGGAAAGCTCAAAAACCCTTACTCCATGATGGTCTTTGGTTGACTGAAGCTCCTCAGATGATTTCCGGAGCATGTTTTCAAGATGCATTTTCTTTAAACGGAATTCGTTAGCTTCATTCATTGCTTTGCTAGCCAATTTTTCATTAGCCTCAAAAGTGGATGACATTTGGACAGTGAGCCGTTTGAATTCCTCCTGAAGCCGCTCTGCTGTGCTAGCATTTTGCCATCTTGTCTTCCTCAGAGCTTCTTCAGCTCGTATCGCTCTCTGCTCCTGTTCAACTTTATCACGAGTAAGCAGATTCAGATCAGCTTCAAATTCTTGGGCTTGCTTTTCCAGTTCCTCCTCCAAGTTTCTCACTTGAGCTTCGAGTTCACTAATGGTGACTAAAGAGTCAGAGAATTCTTCAGATTGCTTCTTCAGCTCATTCTCCAAGCTGTCAATCTGGGCTTCCAGTTGACCTACAGTAGCATATGAAGAAGAACATTCATACTGCATCTTCAATTGTTCTTGTAGCTCACTTTGCTCCAGTTTGCAAGACATGTCATGATTTTCTTGCTTCAGTATCTCATAGTCAAGCGCAAGTTGCTCCATCTGCATCTCTAACTCATCTCGATCTCTTCTGTAGATCTCAATTTCTCCATGTAGGTCCATGATTTTTTGTTCTAGCACATGTGTGTCTTTGGCATCAGTATGCTCTCTCACAAGCTGCTCAAGTGCTTTTTGCTCTTCATCGTCTTCATCGGACATTTCATTTTTGGAGTTGGAGATAACATCTGGAAACTTTTCAGCATCATCAGAGGTCGTTGATTTGTTCGGTAGGCTAGTAATTTCTTGGTTTTTCTGTTCCAACATCTCATCTAGATCACGGACAGCAAGAATTAGTTCAGAATTTGATTCTTGTGTCTTCTGAAGTTGTATCTGAAGATTGGCATTAAGGTCCTTCTGATAATTCAACTCTTGCCTAAGCTCATCTACAAGAGCTTGAATATCTCCATTGTCGTAAATCAACTTGTCTTTGGACCTTGTATCATCCATACGTCTCTGTGAGGCTTTATATTTATCGCATTCTTCCTTGAGAGCATCTCGTTCCTCTTTCAAGCTAGCTACCTCTTTTGATAGGTCCATTCCCCTTTTGCTCTCCCTGACTATCTGTTTCCGAAGAGTCTGTAGTTCCAAATCAGTCATGTCTGCCTGCCTAGCCATAGCAATGAGATCTGTTTTGAGCTTTTCAACAACATCTGAGTCCTCATGTGATGTTAATGTTAGAAGAAGGGCTTCTTTCGGAGTGCCTGCAGAAGCATCTGTACTTGCTTCAAAAGCAGAACCTCCCATCCACTCCCATTGTACATCCGGACTTTCTTCATGAACTGTTGTTGAGACATTGCTATTTTGCTTGAAGGGAACCAAAGCATGATTCAGAGAGGATGGGAAGTTTATCTGCTCGTGATGGCCCGTGTTGTTCTTCAATGAAACTTCACAAGGTATATCAAGCCCTGAGCTGCTCCCGGAGCTGGACAGGGTAATATCAGATTCGCTTGATGTCCGGCAGTTATCGTTCTTTCCAGCATTTTGTGATGCAGATTTATTGGCCAGATCATCCTGTCATATAAAGGATCAAGTAATGACATAATCTTATCAGTCAAGAATCGGAAAACCAAGAACAAGCATAGTTGATTGAATGATTGAATATGCAGCATATACACGATATTTCTTTTGTGTGTGTGTGCACGCACACACGCGAGAACCAAGTGTAATAGCAAGCTTTGAGAAGTTAATCCCAAAATTTATTGGTCAAGGACAGAGTCAAAATGGTTCCAAAATATGACCAAATCAGAGACAGATCTTTAAGGTCTTTATGTATTTACCTCAATAGAATTGTCTTCAATTATTGCTTCGAAATCACTATTGCTTAATTGTGACCTCAAGCTTCTATCCAGAGAATTAACTTTTGCATTTTCGGTTTCTTCAACAACACTGGAAAAACACCACAAAAATGGAAACTTTTGTTTAGTCGTTAGATTCAACTTGCAATCAAGAACTAAACACACACACGAAAATCATGAAACTTTTCTGGAAATCGGATTAGCACCTTTGATCAGCAGAATCTTGAATCCGTTGTATTGAAACCTATCATTTAACAATAGCAATCGGAAACCAGTTACACCATCGAAAAGAATTTACAAAATACTAATCCTAAAACATTCTTTAAAAAAGGGTTAAAAGACTTACATGCAACACAGCTTCAGATTTTGAATTTTTGAGAGGAAGAGACACTAAGGACACCTTAGTTGCATCAGCATAACTCGAAAAATCAATCGAAGCTTCACCAACTAATCCAGCTTTTGAAGAACCCTACACAGTATACATCCAAAGAACTCATATAACTCTCTTAATTATCACGCAGCGTAGCTCATAACAAAACCATAAACTAGAAATGTTGCTTACAGTTCCCACAACAAAGTTATAGATCCTCTCATGAATCTTCCCCGTCTTTGGCTCTCGAACAAATTTCACAGTTTCGAGAACTCCATTCTCCCAATAGCAGCTCCCATCACGAACCGTGGCCTTCTCTGATCTTACCGTTGGCTTTCCAACATCAGCAGGGACCACAGATACCATTAATGCATTTCCTTTTACCTGTGACACCTAACAAATATCCCCATTACACTTCAATGCCTAACAGTCAATCCTTCAACCACCCAATTTACACCACCCCACCCCAACACCCCCCCAACCTCAACACTCAAATCCAATCAAAAAAACAACTTAGAATAGGAAAATGGAAGCAGAAAACAGCTCCATTGACAAGAAAATGCAAAATTATATGAATCATATAATGTCTAAATCAAAGATCTTCACAATGTAAGTACTGAAACTTCATTTTAACAAAATCAACCATCCCCCACCCCCCACTCCACCCCCACCCCATACAGAAACAAATTAGATTGTATCAGTCATGAATGTACAACTAACACTAAATTTCACATTGTCATTTCCAATGCATTCAACACTAATTTCCAAGAAAAGGGAGTAAATAAAAATCCAATCTTTAACAAAATTAGCTCCCAAAAACATAACAATACCTGAGTTGCATGAAATTGCAACTTGAATACAGCTTTGATCTTGTTCTTCTCGCTCCTCCATCTCGAAGACTTGAACATTTTTTCCACTTTTAACCCTCAATTAACACATTTTCCCAAAAACCCACCTCAAATTCTCGCCGGAGCTCCGGCGAACACTGCCGGAAAATGACCATACAGCTGAAAAAACACTCAAATTCCCAAATTTAAGAATACCCAGATTGAGTTTTGCAGTGTAGAGCTGAAAAAAGTAATCTAGAGGAAGAAACAGAGAAGGAGACGCGTGGCACTGAGTTAACGCAGTGAATGAAAATGTGAGTTAAAACAGAGTTAAAATGGAGCCATTGTTGAAATTTTCAGAGGTTTTACATGAAATGCTTGTGAAAATAATCAAGAATGTGCTAAGATGACAGAGATCAGTAGATCTGAAGTGGGTTTTCTTCCAATTTTTCACACACACACAGTGGCACTCTCTCTCTTCCTCTTTTTCTTTCTCTCTCTGTATCTTGTGTGTGTACTGTGTATATATATAACAGTGCCCTTTGAAAAAGATTACTCAAATAGTGACAATTTATATATAGTATTATATTTCCTATTATTATTATTATTACTTTACTTTGGCTAAATAATTGGCTTTATTGTTTTTATTTTTTTTCAACAATTGGGGGAAGAGAAAGAAAAAAATAAATTATTGGAAAGGGAAGCTTCTTTGTCTTGTTTCAAGAATCTGACTGATCAGATATTAGGTGAAATCTTCTAGGAAAATTATTAAATTAATTGTATGATATATACTTAATTAATTGTAAAACTATTATTCCTCAATTTTAATTTATTTACTTTTATTTTTCTTTTTGGTGTGATTAAAAAAATATTTGTTATATAATTTTTCACGTGACATGTTGAAGATCATAGGATTAAAGAATATTTTGATAGATTTCACGTGAGAGATTAGAACAATATGAATAAGTTCTTTTAAATTTTTTATCAAATTAAAATCAGATCAACATATTGAAATGAATGGAATCATTCTCTTATATTAATTTTAGTCTAGGCTAATAAAAAACATTCTGACTTTTCCATAAAAGTAATTATTTGTAGGAATGATCATTATAATATTAAATCTTGAATGGTCTTTAATGACCTTCAAATTATTTGTAGGAATGATCTTGTTAATGGTTAATTAAATATGTCAATAAAAAAGAAAAATGTTCTTCAGTTTCTGCATTTGGGTAAAACACCACAATTCTAAGAAATTTTTTCATCAAAATCAATTTGTGTTATTTTCTTATGCATGCAAATACTTCCTCTTATCCTCGTACTTCATCACGCTTAAGTCAGAGGCTAAGGAGAGTAGAATTATAAAGATCAATCAAGCTAAGCAAAAACGAGATTAAGAATCGTGCTCTCAGTTTTATTTTTACAACATAAATTGTTCCTAGGCATAGGATTCTAATGCAAAAATATATTTTTTTTAAATTCTATTTTTGGGTCTTAAAAAAAATATTTGTTGTTACATCATCCATCTATTCAACAATTTATTTATTTCTGGTAATATTCAATTTTCATTAAATCACAATCATCATGTAATATAGATCATAGTTACAATTTCAAGAAAAATAAAAAATCACTTGTATATGTGTGAACTTTCTTAATTCTCTATTCCTTAAAATTTTCCTTTTGGTACAAATCAAAAATTATTTTGATAAGAACAAGCACACCAAGACTTTAAAAATCTTAGGTTTGAGATAATAAGTTATGTTGTATAATCAAAGCATAACTCAATTTTTATGGTTTAAATTATTATTTATTTGAGATACATAAAATAATAATGATAATAATATATATAATGTAAGTTCATAAGTGATGTCTGAAAAAGATAATTTGTACTCTGCTTATTTTATTTCGTGAAAATAGAAATAGTGTTTTTAATAAACTCTTTGCTCAAATAAAGCACATCAAAATCAGAAAAAAAAAAAAGATAATACAATCATGAAGAAGCCATATGAGAAAAATAATGAAGAAAAAAATTATATCAATAATAAATAGTATGATAATCAAAATAAATTTGAGATAAAATAAAAAATGAAAAGAAATAATATTACCTACATGTATTCAACTCTTTTTTTCCTTCTCAATTTTAAAGGAAAATGCAAAATCATTGTCGAAGTAAATGAGAGATTAGGTGGCCCTTACTTATAGGTGAATGGTCCATTATTATTATTTTTTCTTATAGAAACTACACTTTTTTTGACTCATAAATCTTAATGTCATATCAATATTCCCCTCACTAAAAAGGGCGAAAAAAACATATATAAAAAGTGGATAAAAATATCAATACATATTAAAAGCTCAAATATCCCATTTCCTCACATAGGGGGGTCACTTAAATTAAAATCATACAATTAAAAGCTACCCACTTTTATCAAATTTATTATGGCTGACATATATTCAAGTTTGGAATTTGGATATGTCTCTAACTTTATGTATATATTTATCTTATTAAGTACCTAATAATGATGTATATTATACAAGAACGTATTTAAGAAAAATGAGAATATAATTATGAGTCCAGAATCAAAAGGACGAAAAAATTGAGTGACATTTTCAAAAGGACGATAAAAATAAGTTTGAAATAAAAAAGGTGACATTTAAATGGGAGGGTAAAATGGTCATTTTCTAATAATATATCGACGGTGGCTTGAAGACAAAGGAGCTGTTAAACAAAACACAAAGGCTCTGTTACCAACGGTCAGAGCAAGGTTACGTGTTAAGTGAGATTAATTACTGATTAATTAATTTTAAGAAAACGACCTTTTAACTAATAAATAATTAAATCCCCTTTTGCTAAATTATTTTATGACTCAATTTGGGTAATATAATAACGTAAGCAAAAATCAACTCAATAATGACCCAATTTATTGTCCCCTTGGCAAATTTGTAATTTGATAATGGACACGAAAATAATAGTTGTAGTCTCAAAATGTGTAGATAATAATAATTTTTAAAAAAAAGTAAACGCAGTGAAGTATAATAATTCAGTAATTAAATCATGAAATAGTATTAATAAGAAATTGACATAGCACGTGGTATAGGTAAGTCAATTGGATTATAGTTGTATAAAGAATTATAACATTTTCGTTTGATGTTCGATATTTAAATTGGAATATATTTTATATTTATATTAAAATTTGATTAAATTTAAATTAACACATATTCACACATGGTATGATTCCATTTCTAGGGATAACACTCCCAACAATATTTTTATCATTCTCGAGGGTTCAAACTTAAGACCTCTAATTAAGTATAAATGAATCCCGAACTATCCCACTACGATTTATATTGGTTGACCTTGGTAATTCAACCAAGAATCACAAAGTAGATCTAGACTATATACGTATAGCTAGTTTTCACAGCTATTATTTGCATTAATATTCTGACACCTAATTAGTTTTACCAACTTGGAAGTTAATAATACTCAAATTTAACGTTGATTTCTTTGTTTAACAGTTGTAATGTAACTACGAAGACCTACTTGATTGCTAGGAGAATAATTAAAGGTTCATAAACATTATCCAATATTCATCAACAATATTGAACACTATTAATTTAATGTGGTACTCTAAATCATTGAGTCATAATTATGGAAGTAAAAAAAAATATTCGAACTTTTAGGTGGGTGGTACTAATTTATTATATGGTAATTAATAAATGGAATAGAGTATTTATTAGATACTTTGAAGAAAGATTTGTTTGGTAGAAATTGAACTTTATTTTAATGAGAAAAATGACAGTTCAGTGTATAAAGCATTCCGTATTTATTCAGGATTCAGAAAAGGGTCGTATATCTCAAGGGTGTGAAGTAAATGACTATCATAATGCAAATATCAATAATTGCTTCCACAACTCAAACCAACGACCCATAAATAATATAAATATATTTAATATAAATATTATTTTAATGATAAAAATACACGATAAAATTATTGTGCATGTTGGAATATTATTTGTTAGGAAAGACATGTATAACGGAAATGGACAAGCTACATACGTTAGGTTCATGAAAATACATATATTTATTCAAAGCTTATTTTAATTTAATTTAAATATAAAAATGAAAAGAGTTGTTAGAAAGGTAAGCTGTTGGATTATATAATATGTTGGGGTCACTTTAAGTTACGTTTTAGGAATGGTGAAGTACCAATAATAGTATTTATGTTCATAATTACCAAAAAAATAAACATCATTTATGTTTTTTATGGTCTTACTACTTTATTTTTAATATGTAGTTTGTTTATTATTAACAGTTTAACACGTATATTATTATGACTTTAATAATCTTTATCGTCTCAAATTCATATTATCTATCTTTTAAAATATGTAAAAAACAATTAATAGTGACCTAAGGAAACTGCCTTTTAATTAAGTAAGTGATAGAGAGGGTTTCTTGGGGAAAATAAAAACTCATAAAACTTTTTGTCTAAATTAATATTTATTTAGCTCTCTTAAACGTCTTAATTAATTAACACTCTTTACTCTAATTAGACATTCTCTGTTTGCATATTTCAACCTCACTATTCTCTAGAAAATTTACTAAATATATACTTACGTAACATCATTCTCTAGAAAATAATATGTATTCAACATGTCAATACCGCTTGAAAATAATGTAAAGTAAATATCAATATTATTCCAAACATGAAGTAATTAGGCATTAGAAACCACACGACTCGAAACCAAAATTCATATACAGTCTTAGTCAATAGATCAATAATGTCTGTACAAAATTCCGTATACGCTACTATTAATCGAATTTTAATATAAATATCAGATATCGAGAATTTTTTTTTGATAAAGGATAGTGATAGGAGGATGTTGATAAGGACTTAAAAGACACATACGTGTAACATGAAAATTATTAAAACTTCCATAGAAGGGAAATAACCAAAAAAAATAGCCACTTTTCTTGGCTTTAAAGTGGGTTCATGAATTGAGCGTGAGAGAAGTGACGTTTTTATATCAGTCATACTATATTATAAAAATAAAATTAATCACTTCCTTCTTTACTCACCAGCTGAAAAAGACTAGACCATATGGTATATTTGGCCTACCAAACTATATAGTATTCTCAAATTAAAATGTATGTCATTACATTATTGTATCCATTTGGTTACTATTTTGTGTATATTCCGTTAGTTACTTTTTTCGAAAGCATAGAGGGTATGCCCTATATATAGTCGCGTATGTAGAATTTTATATTAATGTAGATTTATCATCATAATTCGACAACTAATGGTATATATACCCACTGTTTTTAGCTCGAATATTAAATATATACTCTTTATGTTTGAATTTACAATAATAATACTCGTAACAAATATAATGTAATCCCACGGAGTAGGAATTTTTTTTGTTCGAACACATATGTGATGCAATTTCTTTTTAAGCTTGTCATAAAAAGAATGATATGTTTCATCATTTAGAAATAAATGTCAATTTTCTAATTTATTCTTAATGAAATAATTTATGATTACAAACGTCTCTTCATTCCTTATGATGTGTATTTAGTCAAAGTGCATCACATAAATTGAAATAATAGAGTAGTTAAAAACCTATACAAATCTATTCATATTCATAAGTAAGTTCTCATGACCCATTCTGAGACGAATCTATATCCTAGTTTATGATGCACATGAACTCACTGTTGGGGTTATTTGCCCTGATTTCTTACCATAAATAGGTTTTCCTTTTAGGAAAAAGTTTTAATATTTTGAGTAGTCCTTTTCTTGTAGGAAAGGTTTTAGGACTCTGATCTATAAATATACTAGATGGGGGAGGCCCGTGGCAAGCACGGGCCCAACAGTCACAATATTACGCTTGCCTAAATATAAATGTTAATGAATCAAGGGTGATGGATAATACATATGCTATATTATATGTATATTGACAATATATACAACACACATCAGTATGATGCGGACTTGAACGATCTGCAAATACTAAGTAATATAATACAACCAAAATAATATAGCAGATGTTTCTTATAAGATTAGCATGTCATTGTTATCATATGCAGAGGACGCTGGAGTTTGCCTCTTAGTAGCTAATCGTCTTCATTCCAAAAACTATAGCATAGGGAGACTCATTGCATTGTATTGTCTCTATTCAGCAAAAGTGACAAAATGGACCGAGAGAGTTCCTGTAATTAGATAGTTTAAAGTCTGTTAGAAACTGAGAGTACGGCAACTCATAGCAAAAAAATTTAAATATTAATCTCCAAAGTGCCAATGGTTTAGTAAAAAATATTCTGAAAGAACAAATGAAAAGTGCTGAAAGAACAATACATGGTCAGTGGGGAACTAATGACCGTAAAGGAGCAAGACTGTGAAGGTAAATTTATATACCTATTAGGTATCAAATAGAAAGAAGTTGAAGGAATGACGATAAAAATGGTAGATTTCCTGTTGAATCTCTTTGTGATCAGCTCTATAATTAGTAGAAAGTAATAATCAAAGTAGCATTTTTGCACACCACACAGGTTTTATTAAAAAAAAACATAACAAAATTGTGGAAATTGAAAGGTGAGAAGAGCAAGTACAGAAGATGTCAAAATGCGCTTTCAATTCAAGTAAATACTATAAGATTGGGACATCTGAAAATGATAAGAGGGAAAGAGGAAGACTAAAAGTAACAATTATTCTACCTTTCATGAATTTTTGTGTAAAGAAAAGACATTTGTATGCTTAATAAGTTGAAAAAAACACACAGATCACTGCCCATACGGGTGTTCCTAACTCTGAAGTAATTAAGTTGCTCAATTGTTGTCTCGTATAAAGCAATTTAATTACATCAGTAATCTATGTCAGAATCATCAAAATCTGACAGAGCTAGAAAGATTTGAAATCTCAAATGCATGATAATATTGAAGGAAGTAAAATGTAGTGGGCTGTAAATTGTTGCAGACATTATCAATGATATTCTTGCAATACCTCAATGATTCTTCCTTTACCCAAAAAAAGGAAATAAAAAGCAGAAGTTTTGTGTGAAGTGTAGACTGACCTTTTATAGCTTTTTGGTTGGTGTTGGTGGTTCAAATTTGGCCGTGTCACTTGAAGAACCAGTAGCAGTAGTTGTTCCCATCACTTCCACGTCACTTATTTCCAGAGGCTTTATCTTTTTAGAATTCCTATCAGCAGTGCTGTGCGGAGTATGTTCCTTTTCCATGTAGGAAACAATGGACAAAGTCGCATGTGTGCTATTTGAGGTGCCCCAAGATGACTTCCTTAGCTGAATTTGAAATAGCTTGTTTGACAACATCTGATGGACATGTTTAAGTGACAATGATTGCCGCTGTAAACAGAAAGAGTTAGAACAAACACTTTAGAAGTAAGCATATATGGTAAACTGTTTCTGCTGAAGATATATAGCATTGTGACAATTCAATGAGATATCACCTTAGCACAAGTAATGGCAAATATGTCTTCTGCTGTCATGGAGAGTAAGTTTTCTCCCAATTCAGCAGAGATAGATGCTGTGGTTGTAGCAGTAGCATCAATAAGATCAATTTCAAAGATACACCTGAAATCACGGGAGCTTTAAAATTTCTGCATAATATAGGCTATATTTTGTAGAAAGTATAATTTACAAGTGCAAAGTATAGTACCGAGGGACTAATGTTGTTTTGCGATTGCATTTTGGACATTCAAAAGCCTTTCTATCCTTTGTGCGCTTCTTCTGTTTGCAGCCTGAGCATTCAAGCACACAAAAGTCTTGGAAGTCATCTGATATGGCCATTTCTGCCTCAACATAGAACAGTCCTGTCTGTCGGGAGAAAGCATATACATAATAGGTGTTAAATAATGTATCGGTAAATATAATGTGTTTTTATTATTTAGCTAAACCCAGAAAATGGGAAAATTAATAAGCATACTGTCAAATGACCAGCTTCAAGTATGACTTACAGAAGCTGTTGAGGACATTTCTGCAATAGAGATAACGTGTTGGCCAGCAGGGGTCACTATCATGAGAGGGACAGATGAGCTTGTTGAGGTTTTCTCTGATGGACGACTTAACAACATTGTTTTGTTTTCCTTTGCCCTATTGTTACAATAAATAATATGTTTAGTAGGTTGCTTACAGGCAAATTTAAGCTATAGAATAACGATCAAATGTGTTCACCAGTTGATGAGTTCTACTGCCTGTGGGTAATTAGGATCCACTCGTATTGTGGAATTGAACCTAGTCTGCAGTGACAATCCTATATAACACATAGCTGCTATAATTTTTTGTTATTAGCACAAATTATGTTAGTAAAAACTTGAGCGCATAAATACCTTGATAGGTAGAGATTCCTATGCTCCTTCCGAGGATTATAGTGAGATGTGGCTCTGGTGCTATTTTAGCTGCAATTTTATTTCCCTCTATTTCTCCAAAATCTTCCCATAGAGTCAGCAGAAACTGATTTTTCCTAGGAACATGAGGACAGAATATTATGTAGCATGATAACGCCCAGACCATAACTAATGAGCTGATCAAATAAATGGAAAAAGTGTTCACTCATTAAATATCATTTGAGAAAATGGGGAAATAGAAGGTGAAATCTTATCCTTACTGATTGTCACAGAGGGTAATTTCTCGACACCTATGCTGACTACGACCTGCGTATTTTTGAGGACCACAGTGAAGAACGATTGCCAGTATATCTGGATATAATATAATACAGCATGAAATGTCATAAGTTTCTGTAGGAGTAAAGAAGTATATTTTAGACTAATAATAGCTATTAGAATCAACCTACCAATTTCAGCAGCAGAATCAACCATTATATGAGGAATGCGGTCAAAGGTTGTGATATTCAGCTTGGTTGGTGGTGGAAGTGGTTTGTCAAGTTCATTAGAAGATTTGATATGTTCAATTACTGTTTCTCTGTCAAGAATCCAGTAATATTTATGTAGTGGCTTGCCGTACGAAGTTGGTGAAACTTTGACCTTTGCAGTTGAGATGAGGTAGGTATTGCTGAGTTTAAGCTTATCTGCATACTGCTCTATTTCATCGGCATACAGTACTGCTTTAATCTGGCATGCCTGAAAGTAAGAGTTATAGAAATTTGAGATTAACTAAGATGAGATGAATTGTAGCAACGTACCCATAGTAAAAGCAAGGGAAA
This sequence comes from Solanum chiquidenum, assembly GCA_029582725.1. Taxonomy (NCBI): domain Eukaryota; kingdom Viridiplantae; phylum Streptophyta; class Magnoliopsida; order Solanales; family Solanaceae; genus Solanum; species Solanum chiquidenum. The sequence goes on along the minus strand of JAJOOS010080318.1, from coordinate 16,738 downwards.
ATGTTCACATGAGGTAAAAAGGAGAAGAACAGTATTCATAAGATCTATTGTACTAAGAAGCTGACCTCTTCATCTTCTAAAATCAAAATTTGGAATCTACATTTCTTCTCAGGACTTTCTCGCGGGCGGCCGATTTCGACAATTTGAACTTTGCAAATCCAATCTCGTGTTGATAATTCTATTCGGTCGATGTTCAATCTTAGCGCCATGTTTGTAGTAAATATATTTAACCGAACAGCAGTATCTGCAGGATAGCATGAATATTGATTGAAAGTTGTATATATTTTTTTGGTTTTTATGAACAAGGGTGATTAAATTAGGAACATGCAACAACATAATTGATGTTACCACACTGACTGAAAGTAAAAATTTAAGTGGAAATAATAACTGTAATTTTGTCCTATTTTGAATTTTTCTTTTGCTGAGAAGCAAATCTGCAAGACAAATTGAAACTGGGAAGAGGGAAAACATGAAAAGGGGAAAAAAAAAAACTTACAAAGGGAGCAAAACTAAAATGAACTCCTTATTAGAAGTGGATGAGAATTTTTTAAAACTAACAGATAGTCATAACAGCATGTACAACATAATTGATGTTACCACACTGACTGAAAGTAAAAATTTAAGTGGAATTAATAACTGTAATTTTGTCCTATTTTGAATATTTCTTTTGGTCAGAAGCAAATCTGCAAGACAAATTGAAACTGGGAAGAGGGAAAACATGAAAAGGGGAAAAAAAATACCTGACAAAGGGAGCAAAAATATTTATTCAATGGAAGCCTATTAAATTTGTGCTTTATGAGCACCAAATATATATTACCTTACCCTTATTTAGAAAGGAAACCAAAAGTACATGTGTCTTCCTAAAAATTAATGGGGCTTTGGTAGGCAATGAAATTGTGCCAAAGAAGAGACAAAATCATCACATTTGGTAGTCAAATGTAATGATTTTGTCTCTTCTTTGGCACAATTTCATTGGCTAGCAAAACCCCATCAATTTTGAAGAAGACACATGTACCTTTGGTGTCCTTTCCAAAAATATATAATAAAATAAAATATAGAAAGAGCAATATATATGTATCTATTTGTCTATCTATCTATCTATATATATATATATATATATATATATTATATATATATTACTCCTTATTAAAAGTGGATGACAATTTTTTTAAATAACAGATAGTCATAACAGCACGTACAATATCGTAGAATATGACTTTACATCTATGAAATAAGTTTAGTTAAATATAAGAGAATTGAAAATTTGACGTATGAAGGAAAGAGGAAAGAGTTTATGTTACCTAAAAGTCCCAAAAGTGGAAGTTTACCAAATCATGACATTTGGTAGTCAAATGTAATGATTTTGTTTATTCTTTGGCACAATTTCATTGGCTACGAAAACCCCATTATATTTTAAAAAGAGATATGCACTTTTGATGTGTTTTGTAAATATATATAAAAAATAAAATATAATAAGGGCAATATCTATCTATTACTCCTTTTATGTGTGTGTGTGTGTATATTTTATATTATATATATATATATAATACAGACACACGTCCTTATTAGAAGTGGATGAGATTTGAAAATCAGACATAGCCACAAGAGGACGTACAGTAAAGTTTGTAATAGTAGTTGACAAATGTTCCGAAAAAGAAAGGATGAAAGAGATTTTAAAACAAATAGAAAGTTGTGGTACCTGCTGCACTATTGGTACCTCAGCATCTTCATTGGCATGGAAAACGACATATTGCATATCATGCAATGTAAAAATTGTCTGAAAGAGAAGTTATGTTTTATTTAATTTATTGCTACATTTAATTGCAGTGCAGAGTAGTTGGTAAATAAAATATAGTAAGGGTAATATCTATCTTTTACTCCTTATATGTCCGCGTGTGTGTCTGTATATACACACACACGCGTCCTTATTAGAAGTGGATGACATTTTAAAAAGAGAGATAGCCATAACAGGACGTACAGTAAAGAGTTGACAAATGTTCCGAAAAAGAAATGATGACAGAGATTTCAAAACAAATAGAAAGTTGTGGTACCTGGTGCACTATTGGTACCTCAACATCTTCATTGGCATGGAAAACGACATATTGTATATCATGCAATGTAAAAATTGTCTGAAAGAGAAGTTTTGTTTTCTTTAATTTATTGCTACATTTAAGTGCAGTGCAGAATAGTTGGTTGATCAAAGATAATTTTCCTGATCATTAATTGGAACTGCTATTTTGTGAGCAGTAACTTGCAGTATAGTAAACACAAGAATTGTGTGTGTGAAAGTGAAATAGAGGTAGGAGGTGAGATCTGCCGGAAATGGCTAATGGAATTGATATTGCAGGGGAAAGGAAATGACCTATGAAGATGATAAAGGTTACTAATCGTAACAACAGTACATAGAAGTTTGGTAGCCTCTTATAATTCTGCACAATAATACTAAGAGAAAATATTAACTTGGAATGTAATAAAGTAATACCATGAAGGTAAAGCTATAGTTGTTTCAGGGTATCTAAGAGAAAGTGCATATAAACTTACTTGCATATGTGGAATGTTGGAGAGAAAATCAGTTGTTTCATTGAAGACGCTGCCAATTAAAATTAGTCAGTGAGACTGTACTGTTCATCTGAGAAGGCAAAAATATTGTCCTTTTAGTAAATTAGGTAATGAGGAACATATCTTCTACTATTGGATAATATAAGCACTTTTAAGACTTTAGTCTGTGACCAAATCTTAACTGTAGGTAGTTAAGAATATTCAGGGCTTTGTAGTTTTTGATGTAGGAATACTTTCAGTTTCAGCCCTGTGTTTGAAGATTGAAGTACAATAGTTGTTGCTTTCATTTCTTTGAAGAGTATCAGGTTGGTCAATTTCCTGTAGCAAATCTTGGCTATCTTTGACGAGCATCATGGGACTATTTGCACTGTGCTTCCCAACTGTAGACTGAAGATGTTCCCATTACTATTTGAATGTATGTAATGTTTTCTGCATATTTAATTATAACATATAGGTGAGATATTGATCAACCTAATGAAGTGTTCCTTCAATAGGCAACTAAATGATATATGGAAGCAGGGGATTGTCTTTACCTGGCTTCTTTGGACAGTGACAGAAAATCAACAGCAACAACAAAAACGAATAATTTCTCAGTCATGTGTATGACATTTGACAGCATATTATATGGAAGCAGGGTATTCTTTTTACGTGGCTTATTTGGACAGTGACAGCAAATTAACAGCAACAATAAAAAGGAATAATTTCTCAATAGTGATCTTTGAATTCGTGAATTCTCAAAGGAATCCTGAAGATTGGCTCCCCGTGAGAGCAAAACATATGCAAATGACTGACTATTAAAATAAAGTAGACAAATATGGCTTAAAATGAACTATCGAAGTTTGCTAAAGATTTGGAACATGATTTCAATTTATAACATACTACCTCTGTCCACTTTTAGCTTAACAATGAAACAATATAAAGGGCTGGAAAGAGTTTTGTAAAAACAGAGAAACTCAAGCAAGAGAAAATCACATAGAAGGACCTTTTTTGGTCTTACCGTTTCATGCGAAATGTGTTAGGCAAGTATTGGGATTTTCTTGTGTTAACTGTCACCTTTTTCCAATTTGTGAATCCTCAAAGGAATCATGAAGATTGGCTCCCTGTGAGAGCAAAACATATGCAAATGAGCGACTATTAAAAGAAAATAGAAAAATATGGCTTAAAATTAACTATGCAAGAAGATTTGGAACATGATTTGAATTTATAACATATGATCTCTGTCCACTTTTAGCTTAACAATGAAACAATATAAAGGCATGGAAAAAGTTTTGTAAAAACAGAGAAACTCAAGGAAGAGAAAATCACATAGAAGGAGGTTTTTTGGTCTTACCGTTTCATGTGAATTGTGTTAGGCAAGTATTGGGATTTTCGTGTGTTAACTGTGATCTTGGGTAGCTTTCACGATCATTATAAGACTGTTTGCACTGTGCTTTCTAAATGTAGACTGAAGATGTTCCAACATTGTATCATTTCATTCCTGAAGTCCTAAGCCTCGTATAAAATGGTTTGCATAAATAGAAATATTTGGAGATTAGTATTTGAATGTATGTAATGTTTTCTACCTATTTAATTATAACATATAGGTGAGATATTGATCAACCTAAAACCCGTCGTACCAGTTCAGGTCGCAACAAAGTGTCCTTTGACGATGTGATTAACCAAAACTTAATCCAACTAAATGTTTTAGCTGGCCACTCTTCCACGTATAGTTACAGATATATACTTACATATTTATCACATTAATAATGACTACCAAGAAATTGACAGCAGGACAAAAATGTATTACTGACCTTTGAAATATTTATTTCATGGAGTCTTTCTGTATTCTTCCATTGAAATTTTTTTAATACCATTGGATGAGTAGATGCATGTGCAAAATAATTAACAAAGAGGCTAAGGCACACCAAAGTTTACAGTAACCTTCAATAAATTCAAAAAAGAAATTATGTTGAGCCCAACAAGACCATACTTGACCTTTTTTGGTGATTTGATCCATTTCGAGTTGATCCTTGTTCTGATGATTCTGTACAAGAAACTTCCACAACCAGTTGTTGTACCTGCCAAAAGTCGGAGAACATAGCTGGAGAACAAGCATGGAATGTCAAGATTTATGAAAATATTCTATAGAAGGGCTAATCAACTACACATACAGAAGGAGCAGAGTAGTAACAGAGCAAGCAAATGTGGTAACAGCATATAAATTAGCCAAGAATGCACAAATTCTAGTAGCCACTTTTAGGAAACTGCACAAGAATGATATAAAACGCGATGGAGAGCAGAACTTGTCTTGAGAAAAAGAGCAGCGCATTCATGCGCAAAAATTAGGATTTCCGGTAAATCTAGTGATTATTAAGGATCACAAGCACATATATACAATCTCTCTTTGTACACAATTGAAACTACAAAAAAAGGTTCTTGATAATATGCTATGACAAGAAACCAGTAAAAAAGAAAACACATAAAAGTTGATCAACAACAGATATCTAAACATTGTTTAGCATCATTTGAGTCTTAAAAGTTATGTAAAATAAAAAAAAATTCTGTAAAGAAAATCAAAAGTGATGAACATAGAATTAGAGAAATTTTAAAAAATCATACCGTGCAGAACAGAGAAAATGGAGAGCTGAAAATAGAAGTAACAATGTCTCAAAAGGGTATTTACATAAGCTAAAAAAAGGAAAAAACAAAGGCCTGTATTTTGAGAGAAATATTACCTGGGTTTTTGTTAATTTTTCATAGTACAACAGTTCTGTGACAATTGATAGTGAGATTATAGCAATGGAAGGAGAGAATTCATAGTGAAGAATAAGTGACGTCCATGACATTTGCCAACATATTATATGGAAGCAGGGTATTCTCGTTACCTGGCTTCTTTGGACAGCGACAGAAAATGAACAGCAACAATAAAAAGGAATAATTTGTCAATAGTGATCTACCAATTTGTGAATTCTCAAAGGAATCATGAAGATTTGCTCCCTGTGAGAGCAAAACATATGCAAATGAGTGACTATTAAAAGAAAGTACAGAAATATGGCTTAAAATTAACTATCCAAGTTTGCTAAAGATTTAGAACATGATTTCAATTTATACTATACTACCTCTGTCCACTTTTAGCTTAACACTATAACAATATAAAGGCATGGAAAAAGTTTTGTAAAAACAGAGAAATTGAAGCAAAAGGTTCCTCAATGGAATAGGAAATGACATATTAACTTACACATAAATGTGGAACATTGAGACATCATATGATTGATCCCCGCTATCAATGACACAATTTTTTTGCTATCTACTGAGCGTTGTGGAACACTGAGGTAACACATAACCGATCTCTGCTATTGATGGCACACAATTTTGCTATCTGCTGAGTGTTGGGCACAAAAGTAAGCTCTGAGTAGCATGAACATCATATATGACAGTGTAAAGCTGTAAGCATGTGAAATGAGATGGTTATATAGTTACTAACGCAAGGTAAGATATAAAAAATGGTACATGTCAATATAGTAAGGTCATTTGCTTCCAATTTCTATTACCACAACTACATGTTTAGCAAAGAATTTAAAATTAGCCTAAACAATCAATCAAAACTTAATCCAACTAAATGTTTTAGCTGGCCACTCTTCCACCTATAGTTACAGATATATACTTACATATTTATCACATCAATAATGAGATAAAATGCTTAAAAAAAACTCCTTTCGATTATTCATGACATGTTTTCTATCTCTCCCAACGAACATAAAATTTAAAGAATTTCAATAACATACAATTTCGAATGGTGTACTCTCTTTTGTGCTCATGTCAACATCATAAGTAAGTGGAAGGACAACCAAGAAATTGACAGCAGGACAAAAATGTATTACTGACCTTTGAAATATTTTTTTCATGGAGTCTTTCTGTATTCTTCCATTGAATATTTTTTAATACCATTGGATGAGTAGATGCATGTGCAAACTAATTAACAAAGAGGCTAAGGCACACAAAAGTTTACAGTAACCTTCAATAAATTCAAAAAAGAAATTATGTTGAGCCCAACAAGACCATACTTGACCTTTTTTCGTGATTTGATCCATTTCGAGTTGGCCATGGAGGATGAAGGAGAAAGCGAAAAAAATTCAAAAGTGATGTAAAGAAATTCAGTCGTCATGCCTGAAAAAAAGTGATGTAATAAAAAAAAAAATTCTGTAAAGAAAATCAAAAGTGATGAACATAGAATTAGAGAAATTTTAAAAAATCATACCATGCAGAACAGAGAAAATGGAGAGCTGAAAATAGAAGTAACAATGTCTCAAAGGGTATTTACATAACCTAAAAAAAGGAAAAAACAAAGGGCTGTAGTTTGAGAGAAATATTACCTGGGTTTTTGTTAATTTTTCATAGTACAGCAGTTCTGTGACAATTGATAGTGAGATTATAGCAATGACAGGAGAGAATTCATAGTGAAGCATAAGTGACGTCGATGATATTTGCCAACATATTATATGGAAGCAGGGTATTCTCTTTACCTGGCTTCTTTGGACAGTGACAGAAAATCAACAGCAACAATAAAAAGGAATAATTTGTCAATAGTGATCTACCAATTTGTGAATTCTCAAAGGAATCATGAAGATTGGCTCCCTGTGAGAGCAAAACATATGCAAATGAGTGACTATTAAAAGAAAGTAGACAAATATGGCTTAAAATTAACTATCCAAGTTTGCTAAAGATTTGGAACATGATTTCAATTTATAACATATTTCTTTGGTCTTCTAGTAGTATATGTAGAAAATAGGGTTACTAACAACAAATCAAACACAAGTATCTCGTGAATCGGATGGCGTTGTCACACTCCTTTGACCTGATCAGTTCAAATTTCCCACTCACTCTTATTTCCCCAAAGAAAAGGTCAATGAACCATTACTCTCATGACCCACCCCACCCCCACAACAATCAAAATCATCTTTCCCCTTTTATTAAAGCAACATAATATTCTCTCCTTTCACAACCCTCGAGAAAGAAAAAATAAAGTTACTTCTCACTTAAGAATAATTTATTAACAAAAAAAAAATGTGACAATTCCCAAAAATTAAAGTGACAATTTACCGGTAAAATCATTGGGATTTTCCTGTGTTAACTGTCATCTTGTTTTAGTTTATTTGGTGCATTAAGTATCTTCTTGAAACTTTTGTTTAAGAATAAATGAATCATAATCATTAAACAGAACTACAAAAGACTATCTGACTAAAATTATCAATTGAGTATATGCAATTTTTTGTTGTGAAAATGTTTGATGAAACCTTATGTCGTAAGTTGGTTATGGTACCATGAATAACTATGGCTGTAAATATTGAGAAATAGTTAATTAAATAAAAATAAAACAATCAGTGTTTCAGATTACATCACAAAAACAAGCAGCAAAACGGTAAAATACACAAGTGATTCAACCTCCAAATGAGATATGAAAGAGTAGCAGCCATATAGATAGAAGATAAGCAAGAAAGAGAAGAGCAGTGCGTAAGTTAAATAACCAACCAAGAGAGAAGATAAGGAAGAAAAACTCATTGAAAATACAGTCAACAAAGTTAGGAGCATTAATTGGTAGGTAAAGTGCTTAAGCAAAAGTTTATTCAGAGATTTACCAGAATTAACATTAGAATTACTTATTTGCCCTTGTTTGTCGTCCTAACTCCCACGTTGATAGAATATATAAGTTGTTCCTGCAATGTTAGCATTTAGGGTAGTAAAACTTAATATTTGAAATTGAACTAATTGGCTAGGCACAATCTGAATTGAAAGGTGAAATTTTTAGGTGAAAATATGGAAATATCATTGCGAGCTAAGTCTTAGTGTTTTTCAAAAGAGATGAAGTAAAAGAATCTGAAGTTTGACATTGTGTAGCATGAGGGTGCTTACTTGTTACATTTGTTGATTTTAAAAGCATGATGAGAATGCTTTTCGAATGATTTCGTCATAAACTACATTATATGTAGAATGATCATCTATGTCCTCTGCCGTAGGCGGACGTATTAGTATTTTGACGTTGTCTGAACATTTTGCTCGAGATAAAGCAACATAAAGTTGTCCATGTGAAAAAACTGGTTCACGCAAATATATTCCAACAAAATCTAATGTTTGACCTTGAGCTTTGTTTATAGTCATAGCAAAGCATAATCGTATTGGAAATTGTGTTCTTTTGAAGGGAACTGGTAAGTTCTCATCTTGTGATGCTAGTAATGGTATCTTTGGGATAAAAACATGTTTATTTTTAAAATCACCACTGGAAATAGTAGCACTGATAACATGTGAGCTAAAATCATGACATATCAATCGTGTACCATTACATAAACCTTCGGTAGGATTTAAGTTTCTTAATAATATAACAGGACAATATTTTTTCAAAGTTAACCTATAAGGCGGTAAATTAGCAGGATGTAAGGTATGCAAAAAGTCTTCAAATTGGCACTGATCTTTCGGTTCAATTGTTTCATCAATAGCTATATACACTGTAGCATCATTTGGAAATTCATGTATAAGCATGTCATTTATTTCATCAACAAAATCATTTTTTGTTGTCAAAATAATACGGGAAGTTATAAAAGATGGATTAGAATAGAATGTATGGAAATCAGGATAGGTAACATTAAACAAAAGATTCAAAGATTCTATTTCGTTTGTAAAGGGAATGATCAAATTATTGGGAATTTCAATTTTGTTACAGCTGTTAGTTTTTTCTTGTCCATTTCCAATTCTCATTAAATATGCACAAAATGCTGGATCTTTTTTGGCACGCATGTTTTCAGATAAGCACAATTTTTGGAGATGATTCCAAAGATGAGAGTATAATAAACTTTGAGCAATAAAGTCTTCCTTTTTTCCACAACGAACAACAGGAAGTGTTTGCCTAAAGTCTCCCCCAAAAACTACTACTTTTCCACCAAAAAGTGTTGTTGTATTCATAAGATCTTTTAAAAGTGTATCAAGAGCCTCAATCATATTTTTTTTGGCCATTGAGACCTCATCCCAAACAATTAACTTTGAATCGCGAATTAGAGTAGCTAATGAACTTTGTTTACTAATATTGCAAGTGAAGTTCTCATCGATGTCAATAGGAATTTTGAAACGTGAATGAGCTGTTCGTCCTCCTGGAAATATTGAAGCTGCCACACCAGAACTTGCCGTTGCTAAAGCTATGAATCCTTTTGTTCTAACAGCAGCCAACAAAGCTCGATAGAGAAATGTTTTCCCAGTTCCACCAGGACCATCAATGAAAAAAGCACCTGATTTATTGGAATATACTGTCTGAAGAATTACGTCATATGCCCTTTTTTGTTGAACATTTAATTTGCTTTGTAGAAGTATATCTGCTTCAGAGACAACTATGTTTCTTTCGAAATATACTTCTTTTGCCTCATTAGTTGTTGTAGAAGAGCTAACATTTCCAAATATATCTTTGAATTCATTTATGTTATGTCCCATTGAAAGTAGAACTTGATTGATATGATTTAAAACTAACTGTTGGATATCTTTTTTCGTAACATTTGAAATTTTTTTAAAATCTTCGGACATAGGGTCTTCATATTTTGTCCACAGATCTTTTGGGTTAGAAGGATTACAGTAAACTAATAATGTTGCAAATAGTCTTCTTAAGCTATAAGGCATTTGATAGCTTACAGCTTCAGACATACAGTCAATTAAGTTGTTATCGGAATGTAATAAGCCTCTTTTTTCTGCAGCTTCCCTAAATGTACTGTAGCATCTGCCATCTATTGTACGAAGATGTTCGTATGATTTTGGTCCTTTTATGTTCATTAGAAGCAACCTAAGATAATATCTTTCTCCTTCAGTTGGATGACATGTGACAATGCGTCCAATAGTAAGGCGTTGTTTTCGACGTGACCACATTTTGTATGATGATGACCATACAAAGTGTTGTGGAAACTCTTTATATAGCAAATTTAGATTTATAGCATCGCTATTGATTCTATTCATAAGAAAGAATTCTGTTAACATCGTTTTCCTTATCATTGGATTTTTTATTATCTGATCCACAGTTTGGTTATTTTTGAAAGAAACAAATTGTTGTCCATCAAGATGTAATTGCAACTAGCAAACACTTGGATTCATTTCGCTTATTGAAAAAGCAAACAGACGCCATGCAACCTCAGGCGGAGAAACCCATCTAGCAGATTGGTATTCTTTGATTTCATCTATTTCTATATTAGTATCATTATTATGTACAGAAAATGCAATTTTGTCATGTCCTTTGCAAATATATTTGTAAATGTATTTGATAACCTTAATGTCAGAACATATTTCAACATTAATATGACAATTGAATTTCTTAAGTAAAAATGGATTGTACGGAACAATCCAAGAATTATCAATGTCATGTCCTCTAACTTTTATTGGCGCGATCTTTTTTGGTCTTTTGTAAAGTGGATATGAATTCTTTCCCTTGGTTGTTTGTTCAACAAGTTCTTTTGGATATTTAAACTTACATTTTCCTTCCTTTTGCATGCAAGAATTTGAAGGATTTAAATAGCCACAAGGACCATGGATCATGTGCTTGGTCACAAGTTTGTACAGTTGATGATCAATATGGGGATCAGGTAATTCAGCACAGACAATTTTATCATATGCTTGCGGTGTTAGCAATTTATAGCCTTCCATAAGTATAATGAGAAAATGGGCATGCGGGAGACCCCGTTTTTGAAACTCAATTGTGTACATAAAAGCTGCAACCTTTCCAAATATGTTTTTTTTATGAATATCTGTTTTAAGTTCTTCTACTTTAGCTCTAAATACCCTACTAACTAAATCAGGTCTGTTTTGAACTTCTTCCATTGGCTGTAAATGTTGTTGTATTTCAGGCCAAGAAGGATTACAAGTCATCGTCAAAAATGTCTGGTTTTCCAAAATGTTGTACCAGAGCAATGGCATCCATATATCTTCGACGCATATCTCTTGGGCCTCCTATGAAACTACCAGGAAGGAACTTTTGTCTCCCAATATTGGAAGCATCTCTTTCTCCTTGCCTCAGTAAATCAATAATTCCTTGAAAGGCTTCAACTCTAAATAGATCTTGATTAAATGAAACAAAATCTAATCTTTGTGTCTCAAGTTTTATGTATTGGTCAACTATGTATTGTTGAAATACTCTTCCAGAATGTAAAGTTTCATTTGGTTCTTGATCTCTTATTTGAATTTTATAACAATAATATTCACGACAAGAAACAGTCTCTCTTTTTCTCAATCCTTTTGATAAAACTGTAGATTCCATCTGAAGGATTCCATCAATAGAAGTCATGTTCATTATACTTGGTAACTGCTCATATTCACAATAAATTTGTGTTTTGGAATAATTGTGTGTCTTTTTGATTTTTTTAATACCACAATGCCAGCCATTCTGACCATAAGGAAACAACAATGGATATTGCAATGGGTCATAACATCCGTAATAGTAATTTACTAATTGACTTTTGTTACTATGAGTGTAAATTAGAATATGTGGTGTGGGAATTTTATCATTTAATTGATCTTCAATCCAAATTGCCCCAACTTCGGCTGCACTTGGTAAGTTGTGTGTTCTTTGGTCTAAATTGGAACTTGAGTTCAGAGCAATACAAAAATCAGCTAAATTCGGAAGAACTGTTAATGATCTTAGAAAAGTAGAATAAGGATTAAATTTTAGTACATCCATGAGCTTTGCAACAATTAGCTCATTAAGATAATCGGATAATGCCATTCGATTTGTTAGCTCATTTTCGTTATCATAGAAATACAATTGTAAATTTTTTCCTTTTCCTACTGAAGGTATCAAATCATCAATAAAGTGATACATTTGTCCTTGGACTTTAAATGTGTAAATACCACGATTTCTCTTTGCTAATGCTCTATCATAATGTACTCCAAGTGAAGTGAACGCAAACATATTATTGTAGGCTCTACTGTAAGTGCGAAAATGTTGAGATTCTTTGGAGTCACCCAAGAACAAATTTCGCAACTCAGTAGGCATTTTATGAGAACTTAGCCTAATTGAGCCATTATCACAACAAAAACCTGGTGATTCATATTGAAACCTTTTTGCTGCACAAAATTTGCAATTTGGAACTGTCTTTAAAAGTAAGTAATTTTTTGGCAATAAATTATCATTTTGTAGATTGACTTCTAATCTATTTCTACCTGCGCATAGTGAAAAGCAAATATTTGTTATATATATAAAGACATGAAAGTACAATTTTTTTAATTACTTTGGTAGAAAGAAGCTAACCTCTATTTGCAGTACGCTTTGAAGTTAATTTACTTTCAACATGAGATGCATTTGATGGTGATCCTAGTATGAAGAATAACAATACTTAGAGATGGCTAGGCAGTTATTAAAAATGAATATAGTAAAAATAGTTGAAGCCAATTATTTGAACTCACCTACTTCGAAGGTGGATAAGCACTGAACTATACATTGTCGTCTAGTTGAAGTAACTGGTAGGTTTAAAGGTTCAAAAGCTTCAAGAACAAGATCAGGTTAATAACTGTAGTAAGAGTAGGTCAGCAGAAGAGTGTAACTATAGCTGTAGATACGAAGAAGCGAGATTTGACAGAAGGAAGATAAGAATCTAGTTAGCTGACCTTGTTGAGGAGATAACGAAGAAGCGCTGATTGTAAGAGGTGCAGTAGTATTTGATTGATGCAGAAGTTTTTGTCTTTTCGATTCAGCCCTTTTTTCTCTCAGCTGGGATAAAAATAATTGCTTTTTCTCCGGTGACATCTGTGCATATGTAGCACGACGGCGGGAATTTCTGTCAGAACTTATTTCTTGGGCAAACACATTATCTTTATTTTCTTCCATTCCTGTTTAAAGTAGCTGCTGATTTGTTAAATTAATTTATAACTCAATGTAATATGGGAAAACTATGTATTGACGACCGAAAAAAGGCACGCAATAGTAAATGAGTGTAAGCTGGAAAAGTAAATGAAATTTTAGGAAATATGAAAAGGAGAAATAGAATTTGAGTGAGGTGGTAGAACAGAAAATGCAAAGTGCAGATAAAATTGAGAGAATAAGAAAACAGCAATAGGACATATGAATTCCTATTTTATTAAAATTCATGACAATTGAAAAGCTCAGGATCCTTTTACCTCATATGAGATTTTGAAGAGAAATTGTTCATTAGTTTGCTCCTACAAGCTGTCTATCACATTCAAGTTGTACGACATTCATTCTATATAAGGGTAAGTAAATTAGTAGGCTACAATTTTAAACATTGAATGTGGAGCTAAACTTTCTATAACGAATACAGTATTCTCACATCCAGCTTTGAATCCTACATAGGAATGAAGTATTTAACAACAGCATTCAGCAAAGTACGAAAAAATCGTTTTGATCAACAAATATGGATGTCATGATATACTAATACCTGTGTGGATGAAATAAGCAGAGACATATAAGGTAATACTGAATATTTATAACTTTTTCATTCCGATAAATTGTGCAATGTCCTAGATTGTATATCAACATTTTTATCAATTAGAGCTAAGCATATGAAGTGATGTGGATTTATTTCTGCCTTTGAAGTTGTGTGTTTTCTATCTGATTGCAGTTTTTCTGGAGTGGGCTCTGTAATATGAGTTGCATATGAATTATAGCACTTTTATTGCATTGTGAGCACGGGTGCACACATGTCCTTGGCCGTAAAAACGCAACTTGCGAACAGTTAAAAGATAAAGGCCCTGAAGACCCATGAGAATAATTTCTGTGTTGCATCCATTTCAGATTCTCCAAAAATATACATAGAAATGTGAGACGCACACAAAACAGGTGCACAATAGAATTTGAGTGAGGTGGTAGAACAGAAAATGCAAAGTGCAGATAAAATTGAGAGAATAAGAAAACAGCAATAGGACATATGAATTCCTATTTTAATAAAATTCATGACAATTGAAAAGCTCAGGATCGTTTTACCTCATATGAGATTTTAAAGAGAAATTGTTCATTAGTTTGCTCCTACAAGCTGTCTATCACATTGAAGTTGTACGACATTCATTCTATATAAGGGTAAGTAAATTAGCAGGCTACAATAGGTAGAAGAAACACCCATCTGAATAATCAGTACAACAAATGAAACAGAAGGGAAAAGAGATTAATTTTAGCGATGAAAAGAATTGCAGGGTGAAGAAAACTATAAGGGAATTTTTTACCTAGTGACTAAGTATTAGCTAATAGATGGCTATTAAAGGATTAACTAAGCAAAGATTAGAGAAGGTGATAAGTGACAGACCTTGCTTCCTGTAAATGTGTGGGTTCTGCCGACTGAATAAGCTACAAATTCATAAGCGAAGATTGATTTAGATTTTCAATTATCCGAAAAGAAAAAACAGCTTGAAGAGAGGCAAACAAATTACCACAAGTACAGACGCTGAAATAAACACTAATCATGAACAAAGGGAACCAACAGAGCAAGTGATATTTTAGGCAGACCTTACAGCTATTTTGAAAAGAGAAGGCAACGTCAATTGCAATCCCCCTCCCCAAAATGAGAGTTAGGTATAAATTTCGGTTTTTTCCAGAAGAAGATTTGGTATAGCAAAAGAAACAGAACAACAATATGTAATCAAGGGTAAAATTTGCATAGCATATATTATTTTGGAAACTGCCGAGCCAATTTTGGCATTGAATTTTCTATTATAGTATCTGAAATCAGCATCATTAATTCTTTCTTCTGCGAATTGTAAGTCATGTAGAGTTATCTCAAGTGTAGTATCTGAAATCCTCATAATTAATTGTTTCTTGTGTGATTTCTAATTTATGTACGTATAATTTTCGGTTTTTTCCCCACAAGATTTGGTAGAGCAAAAGAAACAGAACAACAATATGTAATCAACGGTAAAATTTGCACAGCATATATTGAATTTTCTATCATCGTATCTGAAATCAGCAGCATTAATTTTTTCTTCTGTGAATTGTAAGTCATGTAGAGTTATCTCAAGTGTACCACCACTGCTGTATGCAGTTGCACTGAAGGTAGGCAAAAAGGTACAATAAAGTTGGGCCTATTTTCAGTTCAAACTTTCTGCAACTCATCAGATACAAAAAGGTAAAAAAATACTCGACCTTTACCAAATTCCAACCCAAACAGACAGTCAGATTGAAGAAACAAAACTAAAATGAGCTGCATAAACATTAAAAAAACAAGAACCCAACATAACAACAAAGCAAATTAACATAAAAATTAAAATTTGTTTAGTCTAACCGAAAAATATCCCAACAACTATGAAGTGCAGGAACAGTAGATCTCACTATTCAGAAGCAGAGAAATGGGAAAACAAAGCGATAAATAGGGACACTGCAATGACCACAACAACAACATCCAATCAAGTTTCCATTCATTGCATGCAACACTGGCACAAGCTAAACACCAAAATTGACAAATAAATTAAAAAGTAGGAACTCATGGAATGAAACAATGGAGAAAACAGATCTAAACTCAGAAGTGAAACCAAAAATGAGAAGCCAGAAGGAAGGGAAGAAGCAGTGCAGACCTATGAAGTCATGCAATTTAACAGCGATTTGGACCAATTTGTTGATATTCTCTGTTGGACAGTCCTGCCACTATAACTGCGATTTCTTCGAAATATGGAGAATAATAAGTTGAGCGAACTAATGAGAGCGCGAGCAACCCTTTGACGAACCTTCACAACGACTAATTTGGATGCAGAAATGCAGAATCTTTGCCGAGAAAAGAGAGAGATGGCTGAGGAAGAGAAGGCTGAAGAAATTTGGGGAGGGTAAATGGAAAGCAGCTGTCTCCCACCAAGGTATTAAAGAAGTACAAATATATTATATCTACGTTCAGTACAACTGCATAGAGCAGTGTTGGTACATCCTCAAGTGCCACTTCTAATAAGGCCCACCAAGGTATTAAAGAAGTACAAATATATTATATCTACGTTCAGTACAACTGCATAGAGCAGTGTTGGTACATCCTCAAGTGCCACTTCTAATAAGGCCCACCAAGGTATTAAAGAAGTACAAATATATTATATCTACGTTCAGTACAACTGCATAGAGCAGTGTTGGTACATCCTCAAGTGCCACTTCTAATAAGGCCCACCAAGGTATTAAAGAAGTACAAATATATTATATCTACGTTCAGTACAACTGCATAGAGCAGTGTTGGTACATCCTCAAGTGCCACTTCTAATAAGG
>JAJOOS010080313.1:0-20375 GCA_029582725.1 Solanum chiquidenum | reverse complement strand
GAATGAAAATGATCCATCGGTAGGATATCAATGTATGTCCATCGTTAGGACGAATGAAAATGATCCCTCGGTAGGATATGAATGTATGTCCATAGGTAGGACGAATAAAAATTATCCATCAGTAGGATCTGAATCTATATCTTTCAATGTCATCCTCCTCCGACTTCAACGTGGAATAGATAGGGTGCACATCCTTCACCTCCAAATAGATGCGACTTAAATGCAAGTATATTTAAACGCAGGTCTCCACCGACTTGAACGCGGAAAATATAGGGTGCACATCATTCACCTCCGAATAGATGCGACTTAAAGCAAATATCTTTCAACGCAAGTTTCCTTTGACTTGCACGTGGAATGGATATGGTGCTCATCCTTCACCTCTTAATAGATGCGACTTAAAGCAAATATCTTTCGACGCAAGTTTCCCCCGTCTTAAACGTGGAATAGATATGGTGCACATCATTCACCTCCGAATAGATGCGACTTAAATGCAAATATCTTTCAACGCAAGTTTTCTTCGACTTGAACGTTGAATAGATTGGGTGCACATCTTTCACCTCTGAATAGATGCGACTAAAATGTAAATATCTTTCAATGCAAGTTTCCTTCGACTTGAACATTGAATAGATAGGGTGCACATTCTTCACCTACGAATAGATGACACTTAAATGCTAATATCTTTCGACGCAAGATTTCTTTGACTTGAACGTTGAAAAGATAAGGTGCACATCATTCACCTCCAAATAGATGTGACTTAAATACAAATATCTTTCGTCGCAAGTTTTCTTCTACTTGAACGTTGAATAGATAGGTTGCACATCCTTCACCTTAGAATAGATATGACTTAAATGCAATGACCTTCTCGGCGAATGATAATGCAATGGCCCTATTGGCAAATAAAATAAAATGCAATGACTCAATGATTGTCCACTGTAACGAGGTGGATGGCTCGATGATTTTTCACTGTAACGAGGTGGATAGCTCGATGATTGTCCACTGTAACGAGGTGGATGACCCGATGATTATCCACTGTAATGAGGTGGATGACTCGTGTTTCTTGAAAATGTCATCATCTTGATGCTTTTATATGTCCCTGTATTCGAAAAGGAACGATTAGTAGACACAATGTCGGTTTAGCTAGCAACTTGATCAAGAAACTTTAAGGAAAGATTGACAAGAAAATGTGTACAAAATGCATGATCACTTTACACAGGTGAGAAATCATCATTTGCTATTGAACAATTTGTGTTCATTGTAACTCATGTCTTATTGGGGATTTATACGACGAGCTGCTGGTTCGCCATGACAATGCTAGAGATTTTCAAGTTGACTTTGAACTTCAAGCGATGATGGATCATTTGAAGTTGACTATCAAGCTACCAACAATACTTGTTGGAATTTTTAAGGTCTTCCTCAAAAATTCTGTCCCAGTTAGAACTTTTTGTCAAATCTCAAAATTATCTCCAATCTTGACTTGCTGGAGATAGCACCTTTATTGTGAATTTTTGAGATATTCTAAAAAATTATGTCCAGTTTTTATTACAAGGACAAAAAAAATCACACTGAGTATATGATCGAACCTTCGTGGCGCCTACATATCCTATCGAGTCAGGAATCAAGTCAAATGTAGTTCCAATCCTGTAGATAATGAATACTGCAAAGAATCTGAGACAAAATCATTGGTAGAAAATGCCCAATATGAACATGATGAAATAGGAAAATAATATTTCCCGCGATATTTGAAGCCTAAAGACAAGATATATCACATTTTTTGGACGGTAAACCCAATGAAGTAAAATAGGCGTCTCAAACTGACAGAATAAACCTAAAGACACTTTTTACAATGAACAACCCAAAAAGAAAAGGCGAACTCTTTTTTTATTAATGGAAATAAATTTTTTAAAATGTTTTGGAAAGTATTAAAGAGTGGGTGTTGGCCCCTTTTTTTTGAACTATAAATAATATAAAGAGACAGTCAAATCTTGACTACAATTGGTACCATGAGTTAGGATCGCATGTAAATTTCCCTTTCTTTTTTTTAACTGAGATTGAATTCAAGATAATTCATACAGCTTCAAGTGGTACCTCAAACATACTTAAGGATCAACAAGATTTGTTCATCTTTGTCACGCCCCAGATTCAAGGGGAGCAACTGGCTCCTAATGCCAAAACTCAGGCTCGAGCTGACCCTGCTGAACCATTTGATACTAGCGCATAGCAGCCACACACAGTCAAGAAAATAAACAAGTATATATCGGCTTAAAATTAAGCCCTCGGCCGGCAAGGCCCATGTAAACAGATCCATAAAAGAAACAGCTACTCCCAATAGTTCATCTAAAGAAATAGCCAACTAGCACAGAAGTCCTGATTAGGCCGTCGAGGCCACCATGATCTCTATACCGAAACTGAAAGCAGGTATATCAAGATAATGCATCACACAACTAACAATCTTCAGCAAACTAACAAACTAGGCCAGCATGGCCATAACGTAGCTATAAACCCCACACACTGGTATGCAAGCCTCTAAGAGTAATTAAAATTGGTGGGACAGGGCCCCAGCCTACCCATGAAAATATATACAACAAAAGCTAACAAACCTCCCAACTTTGGCAGCTTCGAAGGAAAGGGGCTAGCCAACCGGATAAAAGTCAATCCTGCTGCTGAGGAGGTCTATTGGGTCGTCTGTCGGGACCTGCATGCATGAATGCAGCACCTCTAGGCAATGGGGCGTCAATACAAAATAATGTACAGAGTATGAAAGACAATAGACTATGAGCAGGTATCCTAATATACTAGAGTAATCCGGTAAATAAATTAAGAATAAAATAAGCATACTAACCTGCTCCTAAATCTAAACTTATCAAAAATAATAAAACAACAACTTAACCAAGCCGCCATTAGCTCGGCAGGTACAAACAACACACAAGACCACCTACCCAGGCCCCCATAAGCCCAGAAGGTGCCAATCAGTCTATATACCCCTATCGATAGTCCCCTAACCCCGTAGGCAGTCACATAGCCCTCTTAGGCAATAGTATATCCCCATAGGTAGCACATAGCTCTCTTAGGCTGAGCATATATGCAACTCATAGCCCTCTTAGGCAACAACATATCCCCGTAGGCAACTCATACCCCTTCTAGGCATCAATATAGCCCTGTAGGCAACTCATAGCCCTTCTAGACATCAATATAGCCTTTCAGTAGAACATAGCCCTTCTAGGCATAGATCACATTCTTGCAGCTAACCACAATAGCCCAAAGGGCCACAATAACAATCCAACAGCTAAAAGCGAGAAATTTAGTTATAAGCAACCTATACAAATAGCCTCTAAGTCGTGTCCAACATAGGGACGCTACTACTGAATAAGAATCACGATAAGAGAGGATTATATCCACTCGAGCAGCCAACAATCAACAATAATGGCTACAAGTATAACAACGATAACAACTCAATTACATTGCTCCTAAGCTTTAAGGAAACACGTCGTAAGAATAAAATAGCCTTAACATACCTTTTTCGCTGAATTCACGTGGCCTAACGACTTTTACTCATAACTCCCTCGTTACTACAACAAGGTAGGACCATAAGCAACACACAAAAATAAAATATACCATGACAATACGATAAAAGATATGTATTTCCATTGCAAATTGCTATTTGCTGCTTATAAAAGCTAGAGTTGATGAAAGAAGGGTCTTACCTTGATCTTAAGTTCGTAATATGCCTCAAAACCTTCAAATATATCCAAACCCTTGTTGTCCCAACACGAAAGTGTGATATGCTACGAAATTGATAAAATAAATTATACCACGATAATGAACCCAACACGTAGAACAACTTTCGTCAAGGACTTAAGTTGAGAAAATCTATACTTTAGTTGATCCTAGAAATGGGTTTCTCTAATTTTTCTAGTTCTTAGCTAAAAAATGAAGAAAAGGTTCAAAGAAGAAGATATATGTAAAGTTCCATTGACCTAGGGCCCCACCTCACGTGCCTGCTTGTGCAGTCCCACAAAAATGCAAATATCTCTCTATTCTGAAGTCGTATGAACAAACGGTTTGATGAGTTGGAAACCAGACTCATAGACATTTGATTCGATAGGTCGTGGGCCCCATAACTCTTTATATATTGGGAGAAAACCTCCGAGACATTTGACCCAAATTTCAGAGAAATCTTTAAAAAGAAACTTACGATAACTTCCGCCAACTTTTATTTTGCCACTTACCTAACTTCAAAACTTGAGATGCAACACTTGAACATTTAAAATAGGACATACCACATCATTCTTAATTTATTACCCACCCTCCTTGTCTTTCCATGGAGATACGAGTAATTTTAGATGTTTCAAAAAGTCGGGTGTTACATCTTTCCCCACTTAGAAACATTCGTCCTCGAATGAAAAATATGAGTCACGCGGTTCAGTCCTTAGGAGTTGCCAAAATTTAGTCAGTGTATCCTTTGTAAATGTCACTATACAGAACTTGAAATGTAAAATTTCTAACCTAGGTGTCTCACATGATGACATAAATAGCTAAGCACTATAGGTCCACCATAACAGTGCGAGTAGATATACAACGACAACCACAATAATAATAATAAGTAATAGTATATATATAAAAAAAATCAGATAGGTATCTTACCTTACTGCCATAATATAAACTGATATGACATCACCCTGGGGTATGAAACAAGTGAGGATATTTGGACCTTATGCCATCCTCAGATTCCCAGGTCACCTCTTCTCTATTCTTGTTCCTCCACAATACTTTAACCGAAGCCACTTCTTTGGTCCTCAATTTACGGACTTGCCGATCTAAAATGGAAACTGGAGTTTCCTCGTAGGACAACTCCTCTGTGATCTGAACATCTTTAACTGGGACAACCCAAGAAGGGTCTCATACGCATTTCCGTAGCATCGATACATGGAAAACTGGATGAACAGATTTTAGCCCCGAAGGAAATTCTAACTTATAAGCCACTCGTTCTACCCTCCGAAGGATCCGGTATGACCCAATGAATCTTGGACTAAGCTTTTCCTTTTTGCCAAATCGCATAACACCCTTCATAGGCGAGGCTTTTAAGAATACCCAGTCATCGACACAAAACTCTAAGTCCCTTCATTACACATCTGAGTATGACTTATGTTGGCTTTGAGCTGTTAGCAACCTCTCTCGATGAGCTTAACTTTCTCCACTGTCTGCTAGACTAAGTCGGGTCCAAGCAACCCTGACTCACCTACCTCAAACCATCCAATGGGGGATCCACATTTTCTCCCATACAAAGCCTCATAAGGTGCCATCTCGATGCTGGAATGATAACTATTATTGTGTGCGAACTCAATAAGAGGCAAGTGGTCATCCCAACTTCCTTTGATGTCTAGCGTGCACGCCCGTAACATATCTTTGAGTGTCAAAATTATGCGCCCAGCCTAGCCATCTGTCTGAGGGTAAAAGGCGGTACTAAGATTAACATGTGTCCCTAATCCTTTCTGGAAGGATTTCCAGAAATTGGCTGTAAATTGTGCTCCTCTATCATAGATAATAGATACTGGGACACCGTGTAGCCTAACAATCTCTCTATTATAAAGCCATGCATAGTCTTCGGCCAAAAAAGTATCCCTGACTGGTAAGAAGTGGGATGATTTTGTTAGTCTATCAACAATTACCCAAATAGAGTCAAACTTGCGATGTGGTCGAGGTAACCCTGTAATAAAATCCATATTAATTGTTTCCCACTTCCACAAAGGAATGACTATCTCATGAACTATCCCAGCGGGCTTTTGGTGCTCAACATTTACTTGTTGGCAGTTAGGACACTACGCCACAAACTCAGCAACGTCTTTCTTCATCCCATGCCACCAATAGATCTCCTTAATATCATGGTACATCTTTCTCGAACCAGGGCGAATAGAATAACGTGAATGATATGCCTCTTTCATAATTCGATGTCGAAGCCCTGCAACATTCAGAACACACAATTGACCGCTATATCTGATGACTCCATCTTCTGCTAATCAAATGCTAAAGACTGTTGATCCTGCGCCTTGGCTCTAAGATGCTCTAAGTTAGGATCCTCTTGTTGCCGTGATTTTACTTCTACAACTAGAGATGATACGGTTGTATCCTGAATTGTGACCTCACTATCGTCTGCCTCTAACAATCTGACTCCCAAGCTAGCTAATTGATAAAGCTCTCGCGCTAGCTCCCACTTCTCAATACCTAAATGGGATAAACTACCCATAGATCTTCAACTGAGGACATCGGCTACCACATTCGCCTTTCCTGGATGATATAAAATATCCACGTCGTAGTCTTTCAGTAACTCAAGTCATCAACGCTGTCATAGATTTAACTCATTTTGTCTAAATATATATTGAATGCTCTTATGATCTGTGAAGATGTCAACATGAACACCATACAAATAGTGTCTCTAGATATTTAACGCATTCACAACTGCAACCAACTCTAAATCGTGGGTCAGATAGTTCTTCTAATGCTTCATCAACTACCTTGAAGCATATGTGATAACCTTACCATTTTGCATCACAGTACACCGCATAACCCTCTAAACCCTCTAGCAATGCTAGAATTGGTGTTGATGTCAACCTATCCTTCAGCTCCTGGAAACTATGCTCGGAAGCTTTAGTCCACTGAAACTTAATTGCTTTTTGAGTCAGATTCGTTAATGGTGCTGAAAGTGAAGAAAACCCCTCTACAAACCTTCGGTAGTACCCAGCTAACCCTAAGAAACTACGAACCTCAGTAGGAGTCATAGATCTAGGTCAAGTCTTTACGGCCTCAATCTTCTGTGTATCAACTGTAATGCATACATCTGATACAATATGTCCTAGGAAAGCCACATAGCTCAACCAGAACTCACACTTAGAGAACCTTGCATAAAGTTTCTGCTCTCGAAGAACTTGAAGGACTGCTCGCAAATGATCTGCATGCTCAGCTTTTGAATGCGAATAGACAAAATATCATCAATAAATACTATTCATCAAATGTATCTAGATACGACCTGAATATACTATTCATCAGGTCCATAAATACTGCCGGAGCATTGGTCAATCCAAAAGACATAACCAAAAACTCAAAATGCCCATATCTAGTTCTGAAAGTTGTCATTGGAATATCTTTCTCCCGAACTTGTACTTGATGGTACCCTGATCTCAAATGAATCTCCAAGAAGTACTTAGCACCTTGTAGTTGATCAAACAAGTCATCGATCCTCAGAAGGGGATACCTATTCTTTATAGTAGCCTTGTTCAGCTGTCGATAATCGATACACATCCTTAGCGAGCCATCTTTTTTTCTCACAAATAATACTGGTGCACCCTATGGTGAAGCACTAGGCCTGATAAAGCCTTTATCAACCAAATCTTTCAGCTGATCCTTCAAATCCTTCGGCTCAGCAGGAGCCATTCTATAAGGAGGGATATATATGGGTTGTGTACCTGGTAGCATATCGATAGCAAAATTAATTTCTCGTTCTGGAGGGATACCAGGAAGTTCACCTGGAAATATATCTAGAAACTCATTAACTACTGGAATAGACTGAAGAGTCGGTGGTTATGCATCTATATTATGAACGCGAACAAGATGATAAATACAACCCTTAGTAATCATCCTCATCGCCTTCAGATAGGAAATAAACCTACCTTTCGGCGTTGTTGTATCGCCTTTCCATTCCAGAACTACCTCTCCTGAAAAGTGGAATCTAACAATCTTCGTTCGGCACTCAATATTAGCATAACAAAACGCTAACTAGTCCATACCCATAATGACATCAAAATCAACTATCTATAATTCTACCAGGTCTAGAGAGGTCTGACGGTCGATAATTTCTACCGTGCAACCTCGATAAACTCTCCTGGCAATAATAGACTCACCAATTGGTGTAGATACAATAAAGGGTCGATCTAATAACTCTGTTACTATACATAACTTTCCTGCTATAAATAGAGTAACATAAGATAGAGTAGATCCGTGATCTATCAAATCATAAACACAATGGGAGCAAATAATCAATGTACCTGTCACAACATCTAGTGATAAGTCTGAGTCCTGTCGTCCGGCTGGTGAATATGTACGGTTTTGGCCACTACTAGAACTAGATGATCCCTCTCTGCCTCCGCCTCTACCTCTACTTGCTGAATTCTGGGATCTACGTCCTATGGACTGTGCTGATGAGGAGGAACCTACTACTGACCTATACCAGCCTGACCTATGGTCGGGTAGTTTCTCCACTCGTGCCCCTCATGTCCACAAGAATAACAACATGTGGAACCCTGTCTGCACCTCTTGAAATGCATCATATCGCAGGTAGCGCAATGCGGTAGTGCTGTCCTAGCCTGGCCTGAACCCATATGTTGCTGAGAGTCTGATGCTCGTGAACCCTCACTTGGGCCTGACTGGCCCTGACGATCAAATCTACTACCCTGAAACTTCTTTGGTGGAGATCTAGGTGGCCTACTAGAATATCGAGGTTTGGGACCACCCTGAAAATCTCCCAGTGAACCAGCGGGCCTAGCCCTTTCTGTCTCTCTCTCTCGACCCTCTCACTTGTATACTGTAGATGTCAGCAATCCTCTATGCCCTGTGCAAAGGCCTGAATCCGCGAGATAGCCATATTATCATTTAGCGCAGCGGTAGAACAAGCCTCGATATAGTCTGAGTCAAGCCCTCCCACAAATCTATGCACCCTATCATGCATCGTATTAACAAATGCTGGTGCATATCTAGCCAATGAATCAAATCTCAGCCCGTATTCTTGGACACTCATGCCACCCTGTCGGAGGTTCAGAAACTGGTCCACCCAGCCATCCCTAATCTCTCAAGGCAAATAGTGATCTATGAAAGCTTTTGTAAAGCTATCCAAAGTGGGTAGAGATGTATCTTTTCCCCTATATCTCTCCCAACTTTCATACCACAATACTGCAACATCACGCAATTGAAATGCTTCTAACTCAACTGACTCAGTCGCTGAGGCATGCATGACTCTGAATATCCTATGAAGCTGATCAACAAAGTGCCGAGGGTCCTTTCTACGATTTGTACCTGTAAAATTTGGAGGATTCAAGGCAAAAAATTCACGAACTCTTGAACATTCGGGTCCTTCAGAAGGTCCGACAACATCTGGCGTAACTGGTTGGCGTTGTGCAGCTACTAAATGTGCTAACATACATACTGCACTCTTGAAATCCTGGTCAGATGGAATAGGAGGAACTAGAGGTGGTACTGCTGGTGGAGCCGGGGGTCTTGTAGCCCTCGGAGGCTCCTGAAGCGGTGGAGAAGCTATAGGGGGCTGAGAAGATATCTCCCTCTGGGTCTCACAATGGGCTGCCTCCACATGTGGTTCCTTGCCAATACCCTCGCCTGCAGTTGTATCTAGTCCCTGGCTAGTTGTGTTCTGTCTAGTGTCGGCCATCTCTATCAGCATACAAATATAAATTATAAGCCAGAAACCTCAATCCTAAAGACATTGTTCTATAGCACGAGGTGAGCAAAAGAAGGATAGTCATTCTAACTTGTTCGGTAGCTTCTTGTTTATCGAATGTGGTGCACAACACATTTATAAACAAGACTCTACTAGACACGACTTGCAGACTCCCAAGGATACAACATTGCTCTGATACCAAGTTTGTCACGCCCCAGATTCAAGGGGCGCAACTGGCTCCTAATGCCAAAACTGGCTCGAGCCGACCCTGTTGAACCATTTGCTACTAGCGCATGGCAGCCACACGCAGTAAAAAAAATAAACAAGTATATATCGGCTTAAAATTAAGTCATCGGCCGGCAAGGCCCATGTAAACAATCCATAAAAAAAACAGCTACTCCTAAGAGTTCATATAAAGAAATAGCCAACTAGCACAAAAGTCCTAATTGGGCCGTTGAGGCCACCACGATCTCTATACCAAAATTGAAAGCATGTATATCAAGACAATGCATCACACAACTAACAAGCTTCAGCAAACCAACAAACTAGGCCAACATGGCCATAACGTAGCTATAAACCTCACACACTAGTCTACAAGCCTCTAAGAGTACTAAAGATTGGCGGGACAGGGCCCCAGCCTACCCATGAAAATATATACAATAAAAACTAACAAACCTCCCAACTCTGGCATCTTCGGAGAAAAGGGGCTAGCCAACCAAATAGAAGTCAATCCTGCTACTGAGGAGGTCTAATGGGTCGTCTGTCGGGACCTGCATGCATGAATGCAGCGCCTCCAGGCAATGGGGTGTCAGTACAAAATAATGTATAAAGTATGAAAGACAATAGACTATGAGCAGGTATCCTAATATACTGGAGTAATTTGGTAAATAAATTAAGAATAAGATAAGCATATTGACCTGCTCCTAAATCTAAACTTATCAAAAATAAGAAAACAACAACCTAACCAAGCCCCCATAACCTCGGCAGGTACAAACAACACACAAGACCACTTACTCAGGCCCCCATAAACCCAGAAGGTATCAAATAGTCTATATACCCCTATCGATAGTCCCCTTGCCCCGCCGGCAGTCACATAGCCCTCTTAGGCAATAGTATATCCCCGTAGGCAGCACATTGCTCTCTTAGGCATCAATATAGCATACAGGCAACTCATAACCCTCGTAGGCAACAACATGGCCCCGTAGGTAACTCATAGCCCTTCTAGGCGTCAATATAGCCCTGTCGGTAGAACATAGCCCTTCTAGGCGTCAATATAGCCATGTCGGTAGAATATAGCCCTTCTAGGCATATATCACATTCTTGCAACTAACTACAATAGCCCAAAGGGCCACAATAACAATCCAACAGCTAAAAGCGAGAAATTTAGTTATAAGCAACCTATACAAATAGTCTCTAAGTCGTGTCCAACATAGGGACTCTACTACTAAATAAGAATCTCAATAAGAGAGAATTATATCCACTCGAGCAGCCAACAATCAACAATAATGGCTACAAGTATAACAACGATAACAACTCAATTACATTACTCCTAAGCTTTAAGGAAACATGTTGTAAAAAGAAAATAGCCTTAACATACCTTTTTCACTGAATTCACGTGGCATAACGACTTTTACTCATAACTCCCTCGATACTACAATAAGGTAGGACCATAATCAACACACAAAAATAAAAGATACTATGACAATACGATAAAAGATATGTATTTCCATCGCAAATTGCTATTTGTTGCTTATAAAAGTTAGAGTCGAGGAAAGAAGGGTCTTACCTCGATCTTAAGTTCGTAATACGCCTTAAAACCTTCAAATATATCCAAACCCTTGCTGAACCAATACTAAAGTGTGATATGCTACGAAATCGATAAAACAAATTATACCACGATGATGAGCCCAACGCGTAGAACAACTTTCGTCAAGCAATTAAGTCGATAAAATCTATACTTTAGTTGATCCTAGAAATAGGTTTCTCTAATTTTTTGGGTTCTTAGCTAAAAATGAAGAAAAGGTTCGAAGAAGAAGATATATGTAAAGTTCCACCGACCTAGGGCCCCACCTCACGTGCCTGCTTGCGCAGTCCCACGAAAATGAAAATATCTATCTATTCTGAAGTCGTATAAACAAACAGTTTGATGCATTGGACACTAGACTCGTAGACCTTTGATTCGATAGGTTGTGGTCCCCATAACTCTTTATATATTGGGAGAAAACCTCCGAGACATTTGACCTAAATTTCAGAGAAATCTTTAAAAAGGAACTTACGATAACTTCTGCCAACTTTTATTTTGTCACTTACCTAACTTCAAAACTTGAGATGCACCACTTGAACACTTAAAATAGGACATACCACGTCATTCCTAATTTATTACCCACCCTCCTTGTCTTTCCTTGGAGATACGAGTAATTTTAGACCTTTCAAAAAGTTGGGGTGTTACAATCTTGCTTCAAACAAAAGTTTTGAATTATATCAATCCTTAGGTTTCACGTACCCTCGTAAAAAAAGTCTTATTTCACATATATTTGAAATATTTGAATTGAGGACATTTTTTGAAGTGCACTCACACTCACAAGAATGTTCAATACATGCAACGGTGATACCATATGCTTGGCCCTTATGTAAATATCCACTAATGTGAGAACATTTGGAATGAAATCATGTAGGGCTTGTCATTGGCTTGTAAGGTAGGCTTAGAGACGGGTAGAATATATATTTTGGATAAGAGTGACTTAATTCCTTCTTGAGCGTCACACTAAATTCGTGTTTATGACGGTTGATACGCCTTTGGCATCTGATCCTCTTCATTGTCTTTTTTTTTCACCCCTTTGTTTCGACTTCTTTTGAGTCCTTATTTCTACGAGCTTTTCCTTTTTCACCCCTTTCTTTGAAGTTTCCTTCTCTTTTATTGGACTATTTTCTTACTAATCTTTTATTGATCTTGTAAGGGTGTTTTTGTCTGTCTTTATTTCTTTCAACCTCTTTTTTTCTTTCTTTCTTTCTTTTTCTTTCTCTAGAAGTCATTTTTGTTTCCTTGGCTTTGGGATCCTCAATATCCTTTTCCTTTGGCAACTTTAAACACTGATCTTCTCTTATAATTTGCACATCTTCGATGCACTCAAGAAGGTTGGGCCAAGAGATGGATAGTGCATGTAAGCACTTAGAAGGGTAATGGCTAAGATGTGGTTGTCCAGAGAAAGGCTTCAAGATCAAAGTAGGGAAAACTAGGGATCAATGTCATTTGGTAGGTTTTGAAAAGCAAAATCGGGTCAAAGAAAGCCTACAATCTTTTCCCAAATCAAACATAACTCGGGATTTCTCCTCGATAAACATTCAGTCCAAGTTCTAGATCAACAGTGCGATGCAATTAAATTTTGATCTAAAAGTTCACCACACAATGCACATGAAAGCATGAGATTGGTTTTATTCTTATCTCGAATGTCTGCAAGAGAATTTTCAAACATCACAAAAGTACAAATGTGAGGTACCAAAAGAGTCTATAGTTTACCACAACGTCAGTCCTCTCAAATATTTTTACATGCTCCTAACTGCATTGGTTACATTTGAGCTGAAGACATGACTTTTATGATATGTAAACAATGTTTTTTTGAATGAATGAATATCGAACCTAAGAAGGGTTGCCTATGTATCTCATCGAGATGAGAATCAGGTGTGCGTAGTTCATGAAGATATATCTTTGAAAATATGCACAAACTCTTTGAAGTTTTTTTTTGAACTTTAAAGAATGAATACCAAACCCAAGAAGTGCTGCCTACATATCTTACCAAGATGAGAATCAGATTCGCTTAGGTCATGCAGATATGACCCCAAAATATACACAAACCATTATACTTTTTTTTAAAATTGCAAAAAATGAATACCGAACCCAAGAAGGGTTGCCTATGTATCTCATGAAAATGAGAATCAGGTATGCGTAGTTCATGCAGATATGACATAAAATAATTTCAAAATTTAGACAAACCTGGAGCGATTTATTGTATCATTTTAACTGTCGATCTTTGTACTGTCTGTTGAATGTAGTCTCTCAATTTTTATAGTAACAACTTGTTGTATTCTTTTTTGGATGTTTCTTCAAACTGTATATACTCCCAATGATTCCCAAGAACTATAGATTATTGTCACTATCCCTGACTGTTGTTGAGGACGATTTCCCTGTAAAAATATGAGAAATGTGTGAAAGCCAACATGCAAAATAAAAAAAATGGATGAATGTGACCTCATAGTCAAAGACTCCCCTAATTTGTCTTTTTGATAGGTTATTATTGTCTTGTCAAATCAAACGACTCATTTTTGCGAGTTCCCTTGTCTCTCGTCACTTCGGACGAACAATTACTTTCAGATTCAGACATAAATCAAACTCTCGCATAAAAAGAAGAAAAATTCAAAAGGTAAAAGTGTTAATTCGTATTCATAATGGATAATGGAAAATATCACATGAAAAATAAATCAAACACATAAACACTGTTTTGATTGAAGATAAACTCAATTATATCATATAACATACACACAATTATTACGCGTCCTATACGTATATGTGACCTTTTTGTTCCAAGGATACACATAAATATGATTGTGTTTTATTGATTATGGGCCAAACAGACACAAGGTGGCCTTCTAATGGGCCCTACACGCCTTGAGTGTTGGGTCGACTTAGTTTAAAATGCACTAAATTTAGGAATTGGTTTTGCTCTACACTAGTTAACTAAGAGTGACTTTTGAAAGATCGAAAACTCAAGCGGACAACTTAGGTTGGAACTCACGACAACCATTAGATGCATAACAAACCAATAAATTGTCGATCATTCCGGAAAAGGGTCAAGTATAAAAATTTCAGCTACGATTATGCAGAAACCATTCTTATTATACTATACATACAAGTCAAAAAATGTCATGAATGTAAACAACAATGTATATACAAAAAAAATAGATAAATAATAAATCACAAGTACAATATACAAATAATAAATAAAATATACAAAATATAAAATATAACACAATAAAAGAAAATGCACCTCAATTTTATAAAAAAAAATCACTATGGTTAAAATATTTATATCTCCAGTGGAGTCGCCAATCTGTTTATATCCCTACTCTATTCAAATCAGACGAAACGTCGCGGTGACTGAAAAAATAATCAATTGAATCAATTTTAAAAGAATTTTAAGAATAAAATAATTTTGAAAGAGTCGCCAGCTTAATTTAGGGAAAACTAGGAAACCATTTAAATGATCTACGAAATCAAGATTCTAGGTAAGGGGTTCAAGTTATTCTAAAGGAAAGGTGTTAAGCATTATTCAAAATCCACAACTGTGGGTCCCGATTGAATTCATTTTTTTTCAAAGTGAGGAGGAGATAAAAACAATATACAAGTATAATAAGCATGCAATATATAGAAAAAATAAAATCAAACAACAATATAAGAAACGACTTAAATCTTCCTAACATCGATATATAAAAAATAATATTCACACTTCAATCGAATAACTTCAATGAGGAGCAGTTTCGTGTACATATAAAGACAGTTAGTAAAATTTCTAGGACTAAATAAATATAAATATAAATGAAAAACTCAAATAATAACTTAAACATAAAACTCGTCTTATTAACATGGAAAACCTTGAAAATCGACGGAATTTTTTTTTCATTGGCCAATTTTAACAAAGAAAATAATATGAATTTAATAAGATAATAAGGTTAATGAATATAATTAAAACTGTATCAAAGTTCCTCACTTGGGCAGTAAATAATTTTAAAAAAATCACAAAAACTTGTTAAAATAAAAGTTCAAATAATATTCAAAACTAATCCACTAATAAACACTAATTAAAAGGAACAAAGTTAATAATGATAATAATAATAATAATAAACAAAAGAGAAACCAAAATAATAACCAAAAATCCATGGCAACATCAACAATAAAATATATAAAAATAGCATCATACTGTCACCAAATAAAAGTAATGCTACTGAATTTTTTTCTTTATTTTTAACATTCACAAAATTAAATGTACTAGCAGGAAATTCAATAAAAAAAATTGAAATGAAAACTTAAAGAAAATGTTTCAAACATCGAACAACTGAGAATAAAATAATTAAAAGTTGCACAAAACAATATAAACAACTCATCAATTATATAAAAAAGGTAAACAAATCAATACAAAAATAACAAACACACACCTAAAACGAAAATAAGAACAAAGCAATATCACTACAATAAAAAAGTAAAATCAATCACTTAACAAAAGCTAAATATATATAAAAAAATGATCGCCAAAAAAGCAAGAAATAAGAATAAAGGTGACTGGAGTTTAAACTCCTCCAGCCAGATCTAGTAAGAACACGAGGTGAAAGGCGATTTCTTATTTACTGGAGTTGGAGCCACGGTGTCGAAGCTTGCTGATTTGTTGAAATTCGTGAGCTGGTGGTGGTCTGGGTATGGAGTTCACTGAAAATGGAAAAGGGATTAATAATGGTGGTCTCGTGGTTCGTTGTCATTTCAGGAGTGATTGTGAGTGTCGTAGCCTCTCGCAAGTTCATTGCAGCTCGAAGTAGCAGCGAGACAAAGCTTTAGATTATCGGAGTACCTGCAAAACAAATAAAAATCAAAAGAGGGGAAAGGGGAAGGGACTGGCAGCGTTTGGTGGTTGTTTGGCAGTGGTTTGGGTCGGGGTTTTGGTTGGAAATGGGTGAGGCTTAGGATCTGTTTCAATTAGTTGTTTGGTTGTTTTCTAGTGGTGTTTTGGTAGAGAGGAAATGGATCTGGCAGCAAGGGGACGAGGTGGAAAAGCAACTGGATTGATAGGGTCTTGGGTCTGGTTTCACCGGAGAAAATGATGGGGAATGGAGGCAGTCTGGTGGCTGTTCGCGTGCTGGTTTGTTGTTAGCTTCTCCGGTGGTCAGAATTTGGGAGGGAGGTTTTGATATTGTTGTTGTTGGTCGGAGAAATGGAGGAACGAGTGGTTTGGGTCTGGTTGGAGTTGTGTGGTCATTGTTCATAACTACTCCAAGAGTGAGCTTAGCCGGAGAGGGAGATCTGATTTTTTGGGTTGCGGCTTTGTGAGGATATAGGAGGGGAGAAAGATTAAGGTTTTTTTCCTTTAGAAAAAGTTTCTCCTAACCTAAAATATTTTTCACCCAACTTATTTTTTCACCTAGTAATACTTAAATATAAAATTGCTATACAATGAGCTCAAATTATGGGTTTGAGACTATGGCCAAAAATTGTTGGTTGATAAAATATCTGTGTATAAAATTTTATCCATATTTGAATAAATTTTTAGATTGTGCAAAATATCAAAATGAATACTAACAACGAATAAAAATGAATATTAAAAATATGTGTTCAACGTAACTAATGACATGTAAAAAATGCAATTTAACAAAAATTACAATTTAATTAGAATGAAAAAATATTTCTCTAAGTGTTTTCAACACAAATGAACTACATACAATGACTTATACCATTTGTAAATAAAGTCCTAAAAGCGAAATAGGACAAGGTCTCATGAGAAAATAGTAAAAAAGATGTCTTTTACAAAAGTCTAAAAGTAGGTGGGAAAAAGTGATGCTTTAACAAAAGTCTAAAAGTAGGTGGGAAAAAGGTGATACTTTATTTTCATAAAAAAAGCAAAATGTCCCTTTGACAAATCAGCCTTGTCTCTTCTCTTGGAATTCGTTTTGGCAGCTACTATGGTCAATAATTACTCACCGAGGTTCAATAAACTTATTTTTAAAAAAAATATTTTGAACTATTAAATAAATAAAGCTAAAAAGTTACAAATTTTAAAAATGTTAGGCCAAAAATGGGTGTCAACAACTACAAACTAAAAAAGAAATACAATGTTCTTAATAAAAAATTGTAAAACATAAAATTTGAAAGACAAAAAAATTGATGACTTTGAAAACAAAATCAAAAGAAATCTCACTAAATAATTGGTGACTTCGAAATTACCTTTATCAATTGAGAGATTTCTTGAATTAATTGAGAAATTTCATGAACAAATTGGGAGAACATTGAAGAGTTAGTTTTTCTTGAACAATGAGAGAGAGAATAATGGTGAAAACGTGAAGAAAGAGAAATAAGTGAAAATGTGAGATAGAGAAAAAAAAATTAGTGGGGTTAAAATCTACAAAAAAAAGGTAATGGGTAGTGAATGTATTTTTTTACTGATTAGTGGTGTAAAAATTGGTCCAATGTTGTACTGTTTTGACAAAATATAAGGAAAGAAAAATAAATATTTGGATATAAATTATTTTCTAAAATATTGACATTTTGATATTTTGAATAATTATTTTAAATTGTAGATGTTTTTATTAATTATGTTAGGGATTGTAACTAATTTGCTAATTTTTTCTAGAAACAATAGCAAATATGTATATTCATGTCTTATGTAAATGAACATTATTGCTCGTGAATTCAAATAAATGCTAAAAAATAATAAACGTTAAATTTTGTTCGTTCAGTTCAAGATGAGTATATTGCACTTAACAATTCGAGAATTTGATCAAACACTAATTTTCGTCACTATTCTTCTATTTCTCTCACTCTGATTGTGCAAGAGAACATAGAAATTTCAAATGAAAGCTATAACAAAAAATCATATTATTTTTAATAATATAATTTTGTTAGATACTTCATTAGATAAAAATGACTTTATTTCAATAATTTAATACTTATTTTGATCTTTTACTTATAATAATTTTAAAAATTTTAAAAAATAGAGATCTTCAAAAATGGTATCAGAGCTTCTAGTATTTAATAAGAATCAATTTTTTTTTATTGTGAATAACACTAGCAAATATATTTCGCATGTTCATTCAATGATATAGTGACAAACTTCTGATCAACATT
The DNA here is from genome assembly GCA_029582725.1 of Solanum chiquidenum. Taxonomy (NCBI): domain Eukaryota; kingdom Viridiplantae; phylum Streptophyta; class Magnoliopsida; order Solanales; family Solanaceae; genus Solanum; species Solanum chiquidenum. Next base: position 2,055 of record JAJOOS010080313.1, on the reverse strand, counting down.
ATATGCATGAAAATAATTATATTAACAAGGACTATTAAATATATAGTAGATTTAAAGAGATGTAAGCAATTTACTACAAGAAAAAGATTTTTCCCTAAAAAAAAGGGATAAGTGAAAAAATATAATAAATTGTTACTGCTAAAGACAAAATGAAACAATAAAAGTTAAAGAAAAGTGTTTCAATAATTGAACATGAGTGATTAAACAATCAAACGTTGATGAGAAATGCATCAACAATTGAAAATTGAGGGGAATGCTTCAACAACTGAAAATCGTAGATAAGTCCTTCAACAATTGAAGATTTACGTAAAATGCATTAACCATTATGGATTGAAGAGAAGTGTTTCAACACTAAAAAAATTGAATGATTGGAGAGAAGGGTTTCAAGATAAAAAAATAAAACAAAGGCAAAAGTATACAATTTTAAATTACGAGAAGATGTCTAAGAATAGTTTAAAGTTGTACAAAATCAATTTGTTTTACATTTAACATTTGTTTAATTCATATCTAAATAGCATATATAGACAGAAATATATAGGCACACATCTTTTAGTTTCCGATAAAAATAAATTTTGTTTTATTATAAATAGAAATGCGACTAACTATTTTTTGTAGCAAATAATAGAAAAACAATTGTGGAGAATTGTACAGATTTTCAAAAAAAATATTTTAATTTGAAGAAAAATAATTTATTCATAAACTCAAATAAACATTTGAAAATTTCTACATCCTCCAAAACTTTATATATAATTTTTTTTAATATCATGTGTATATTACCAAAGTATCGTTATTTTAAAAATATCTCTTGAAAATTGAGCATTATTTAGAACAAGGGTGTGTATTCAGTTTTTTGGTTTGGGTTTTTCGATTTTTGATTTTGAAGAAGTGTAACCCAATTCGAACCAAAATAAATTTGGTTTGAGTTTTTTCGGTTCGATTAATCGGTTATGTCAATAATTAGAAACATAACAAAGTTATATTTGCAATTTTAAAAAAATAAATATATATATATATATATATATTGATTTCTTAAATATACTTTTTAATATAAATCACGAGTAAAACGTAAAATACAATACTTAAAAGTATATCAATTTTAGATGTCCAAATATAAAAAATAAACTAAAATCAAAATCAAAATAACTAAAAAGGGGACAAAAGTGATTACCTCCAACTTAATACTAAACATATATATATATATATATATATATATATATATATATTCTATTTTTTGATTTTTCGGTTTTCATATTTCTAACTCCAAAATCAATCCAGATCAGTTAATGAAAAAATGGATTATTCATTTACTTTTGGAAGACCCAATCACATAATTTCATTATCTCCCCTCTAAGCCTTCTATTTCATCTGCTATTTTTTAGGAATAAAAAAGGATACACAGATAGAGTACAAAATAGACTTCTTTTTATTAAATTAACAAAATTGTTATTAAAACTACTAAAAGAAACCTTGGAATCACTAAATATATATATATATATATATATTTACCGGGTATGTCTCTCAGTAATGTCTAATAGCTACTCGCGTGATTTGGAATAGAGTTAGAGTTATTAAAATCTTCTAGGTAAAAAATTAAACAACTCCATTTAATAACTTTTATTAATATACACTAGGTTGCACAAAAAAATAGTTTTTGGATCAATCCAAAGCCCAAAAAGGTTTTTAAAAGGTTAAAAGGCATGTTGAGCGCTAGCAAAGGATGTTCACAGACTTGCTCGCCTAGGAGTTCGTCTTATGAGCATATCAGATGGTGGTGTAACAGTTTAGAATGGGGCAGAATCTTCTTTGGTAGTGGAAGTTAAGGAAAAGCAAGACAGTGATCCAATCTTGCTTGAACTTAAGGGTGCAGTCCACAATCAGAGATTGGAGGTTTTCTCCCAAGGGGGAGATGGTGTACTTCGCTATCAGGGTAGATTGTGTGTTCCTAATGTGGGTGAATTGAGACAGCATATTCTTGCAGAGGCCCATAACTCCAGATATTCTATTCATCCAGGTTCCACTAAGATGTACCGCGATCTGCGGGAAGTCTATTGGTGG